>PVKE010006186.1:0-55524 GCA_004027555.1 Craseonycteris thonglongyai
ATGATGCCTTTCATTTCAAGGAGTTCCTTTTGGTTCTGCTCTAGCTTCTCAATTTTGTTGGTAAAGTACTCATTTTGCTCAGAAAATTTCTTGTTGAGGTCATTTAACTGTGTCTGGGTACTTTGCCAGCATTGAGTGAGCTCTCTGAATGTCTTGATTAATGCAGCCCTGAATTCTGTTTCACTTAGATTTGATTCCAGGTGTGCAAGGTACTTTACTAAAGACTGCCCCTGATCTTCTGGAGGGGCTTTGGATTCTGAGGTGTGCATTATGTTTTATATGGTTCTTTTTGCTTTACGCATGAGTCTGTTTTCCCTCTGGGGGTTTGCCTATCAGATGGGCTTCTCTTTATTTGTTCTTTTGGACTCAGTTGTGGGAGAAGGAGATTTTGGGAGAGGGTTGGGGGAAGCAGACAGCTTCTGTGTCCTGGGGCACTTCAGGTTGCTTTCTTAGTTGTTAGATAGCAGGGTAGTAAAGGTGTGGCCAGGGGTGGGGACATGTGAGTAGGAGCTAGGGCAGACCTGAGACACAATAGCAGATTCCTCTTTCAGCAGGGGGCCTGGTGGTTCAGTGGGTGTGGGGCGCAGGAGCTCTGGTCTTTCCTCCTCCTGGCTGCCCCTCCTTCAATTGTATCTGTAAGGCATGCCCACAGGGCAGCACTTGGATGGGCTGGGGCTTGGCAGAGGCCCTGGTTGGCCGCACAGTCCCGTGCACAGACAATGACACTGAGGAGACCCGGCAGGCAGCCCAGTTGCGCGCGCGTTCCGCAATGCCCCAGAGGCCCGGTGGGCAGGACACCAAAAGCCCAGCTGCGCGCTCAGGAGCAGGCACCAGCGCTGCCGTGGCCCAGTGGGCAGGGCGCCGAAAGCCCAATTGTGCGCTGGCAAGCAAGCAGCGGTGTCGCTGCGGCCCGGTGGGCGGGGCGCCGAAAGCCCAGTTGCACGCTGGCAGCGGTGCTGTGGAGGCTTGGTTGGTGGGGCGCTGAAAGCCCTGTGCGCACAGGCCGTAGCTCTGGCGGCAGCTGCTCTATGCTCCCGGCTCTGTTGAGACCACCGGATTCACTCCAAGCACGTCCAATGCAGCTTTGCCCACTCAAGCCCCAGTCCTCACTCCAAGAGCCCTGTCCTCAGAAGGCGCTCCTTCACAGTCAATCTCCTCTGTAAATCAGGGGTGCTGAGCTGCTGTGGGCTGGTGCCCTGCTCTCACCCCGCCTGCCGGGAAGTGCAGCCACCCTGCTCCACAGTCCCTGTTCCACTTTAGGCTCTGTGATCTGATTAGGGCACTGTATGCTGTCCCTTGAGTTTGGATGTTAAATTGTCCACAGTCTTGTGGGGATTCCACGCTCCCTAGGTCTCGGCTTCCAGCCCGCCCTCGATCCAGCTCCACTTTGACCGTAGCCCCCCAATCCCCCTTTGTTTTTGCCAGCCCCGGGCTGCGCTCCGAGTCTCTGTCCCAGAACCGCTGCTTCCCTTTTCCTCTCCTGCTCTCCCCTTTTTTCTCTAACCTTTGTGTGTTGTTCCGCATTGTGTGGTTCTCTTAGTTGAGGTTTCTTCTCAGGGTTTCCCCTGTGGGTTCCCCTCTGTTCACAAGGCCCTTCCCAGGCTGTTATCGGCGTTCTCCTCTCATGCCGCCATCTTGGATCTCCAGCTAGTTTATTTTTTTTGTTTTTGTTTTTGTTTTTAGTCTCTCTGGGTTCTCATGCTCTTTCTCTTCTGTAGGTTTTTCTTACTTTGTACAACCCTTAAATTTTGTCATATTTAAGAGCTCTAGCTTAAGCAGTCTTTTTATTTACTTATTCTAGACATCCTCCCTATGTACTATTACTGTCACTCATGTTGTATCTCTAGGCCAGTCTCAAGCCTGTGACTCATTTCCTTAGAATCATCAAAACATTGCATACAAAAAAACAAACAAACACAGATATATGTATATAGATATAGATGCAGATGTAGATATAGATATTAGAACATTTTACCATTTGTCAAAATTTACTGGTTCAATCTCTTGAATCTAATTCCAAGACCATCACAATGCATTTGTTCTCTCACAAAGTTAGATACACCTGCTGATTAGGGCTTCTGCTTCTACATGCCCTACATAGTCTTTTTATTTATTTTTTACTATAAAGCCAGGGTATTTTATTGTTTAATTAATATTTTTTTCTTATTTTATAATTTATTGAGATTTAATTGACATTACATTGTATAAATTTGAAGTGTACAATGTGTTAGTTGGACACATTTATGTATTTCTGTATAATTAGTACAGTAGCATCAGCTAACACATATCAGGTTGCATGTTATTTTTTTATACTGAGAACATTTAAAATATATTCTCTTAGCGACTTTGAAAATTCATAATATAGTATTGTTGACTATAATCCCTGTATTGTGCATTGGATCTCTAGAACTTATCTGTAGTTACAAATTGTTACCCTTAGGATTTTCCCAGTTTCCCTACCCCCAGCTCCTGGTAACTACCATTCTACTCTTCATTTTTACAAGTTTAGTGTTTTTTGTTTTTTTTTAATTCCACGTATAGGAGACATAACTTAATATTTGTCTTCTCTCTCTAATGGAATGCATAATACCTTCAAGGTTTATCCATATTGTCGCAAATGGTAGCTCTCCTGTCTCTCTCTGCTTCTCTGTCTCTCTCTTTCCCAGAGTAATTTATTTTTAAACATAAATCTGGGGAAGCCGGGATGGCTCAGTGATTTAAGCGCTCACTTTGCAGGCCTAGGGACCGAGGATTGAATCCCAGCCCTGGCCCGTGCGAACCCATATGCTGAACTGGGGAGTACCCCCAGTTCAGTTCTCACCGAGGTGAGACCCCAGCCCAGTTCCTGCCCTGTGCAGCCCCACTCCCACCTGTGGAATAAAATTATGTGGGCAAACCAATAATGTACAACTATGGAGACTGTTGGGGGCTCTCCCCATTCTCTCTGTCTCTGTATCTCTCTCTCTCTCTGTCAAAAACAATAAACATAAATCTTTAAACATAAATCTGATCTTTTTATTGACAAACCAAAAACCATTCAGCAGTTTCTGCCATTTGGGGGATAATATAAATTCCTTAATACTACTTATCGGATCTTTCAAAATTTGACTCCGGCAATAATTTCTGCCTCATTTTTCTACATACACCCTTCTGAAAGGAGAGCTTTGAGTAATTCTTTATGTCTTCCATTTTCTCAAATGTGCTTTTCCCCAATCTATCGTCTTTTTTATATAGAGCTATTTCCTCTTTCTATTATACCATTTTCTACTCCTTTTAACTGCCTAAAGCTCATTCTTCCTCTATGTCTCAAATGCCTAAATGATACGTCCTAAAAATACCTTGATGAGGAAGGTGGGATGGCTCAGTGGGTTAGGCACTCACTTTGCAGCACTGGGGACCGAGGATCGAATCCCAGCCCCGGCTCATGCAGACCCATATGCTGAACTGGGGAGTTCCCCCAGTTCAGTTCTCTCTCTGTCTCTGAATCCCACTCTCTCTCTCTCTCTGTCAAAATAATAAAAATAAAAATAAATAGATAAATAAAAATATCATGATGTCCTCTAGATGAAGTTACTCTTTCCCCTATATACTAAAGTATTATTTTGTGGTTGCACTATTTTATCTTTCATCATATTTTATTTTAATTACATAGTTAATATTTACTCCCTTGATAACAAAAGCCTTTGTAAGTGCAAAAACTTTTTTCTTCTTCCTTCATATCAGGCTAGACTATAGAAGCACATCTTATTAAAAAAACAAAGAAAGAAAGAGAGAAAGGAGGGAAGGAAGGAAGGAAAGGAGGAAGAAAGAAAGAAAAAGAGAAAAAGAACTATTCAATAAGTACAAAATAATTTAAGGTTATGCTTAACTAAATAATAATTTTAAATGAGCTTATATAAGACCAAGGGCAAACAAATTGTAATAAAAAAGCAATATATAATCAAAAAAGATTTGTTATGACTATTTCTATTGAAAGGACTGCAGCATTGATATCAGTAAACTGATGAGAATAATTATAGTATTTATTTTAAAGGCATCAAAAGCTCTAAATCTGAATATTATAAGTCACTAATGGCAAAATTGATATTTTATTACATAAAAATACCGTTGATGAGCATCAGCAACATAGATGTCATTTTTAAAGTATAAAGCAACTGAAGACAGAACCAAGGTAACATGTAGAAAAAATGAGGAAAATGGTATGACACTGTGTCTAACCAAAAGGACATGTTTGCAGAGTAATTGTGAGATATTCACATAGTAGTTACAGGCTACTTAGGATAAGTCAGCATTAGATCTAGAGTTAATTTCTCACAGTTAAATGGGTTGAAATATTTTGTTTTTGATACTTTGGCCCTACTAATAACACATTTTTTAGTCTGTATATCATAGGAAAATTTCAAAGTAGTATTACTTTGAGGAACCATTAATCTTTGGATAATTTTATTTAATCACATCTTTCTGAAATAATGTTATAACTTATTATCAAATTTTATATTAAAGGGGGTGCTGGGATAGCTCAATAGGTTGAGAAATTGACTTGCAACAGCAAGGTTCTGGGATCGAATCTTGACCCCTGCCTATGCAAACACACATGCTGAACTTCAGTGTAGCTGCTAGCCACCAGGATGGCTGTGAAAGTTCTGGCCTCCCAGGCTAAAGGCACCCAGTTTGGTTCCAGCCTTGCACAGCCTCATATCCACCTGTGTGAAATGAAACTATGTCACAACTAATAATGTACAACTATGAAAACTGCTCTGGCCCTTCCCCAATCTCTCTGTCTGTCTGTCTGTCTGTCTCTCTCTCTCTCTCTCACCTTCTCTCAAACAATAAAATAAATCTTAAAAAATGTTTACATTAAAATAGGCAGAACTATTAATGAGGCTGAGATTATTTTCTCTGTCAGAGAGCCATTAAATATAAACCCCATACCTTTAAATTTTATGTCAGTATTTATAAGTATGCCATCTGAAAAATAATCATTTAATTGAATTGAGCTTCTAGATTCTACCAAAATATGTTTGGAAGTGGTATTATTAGGGTTTGCAATAAACAGTAAAATAAAGGAGAAGATACATATGTAATGTTACCTAGATTGTAAAGTCTCTAATTGGGGTAATTTTGTGTTTTTTATTAATTCTTCCATAAAGCAAATTGAAATAAACCAAAGTGTAAAGACTCAATACAAATTTTCTCTAAGATCCTAATTAATGTTACTTAAAATCTTTATTTTCCTATGTCCAAACCTGTAAAATGAGGTTCTTACATTCAATGACTAGCTGCCATCTTAATTATTTTACAGTTACTTGATTAATGCTATAATTTGCTCATCTACTTTCACTAATTTAATATGTAAATTCCTTTTTATGAACACTCTACTAGATTAGCTCTAAGTTTCTTCCAGATCTAAAGTAACCAATGAGTTCCTTCCCTCATAGTAAATTACAAATACTAATAAAAATACAAGTAATATACACAACCACATATACACAAATGTTTTAAAGTAAGAATAACGTGTAATATTACTAAGGTAGTAAAAGCTAAATCTATTTAAAAAGGGGGTGGGGAAGGGTGATAAAATGTGAACCAAATTATAGGTGTAAAGAAAAGAGAAAGAATACGCAAGCTAAATAAGTGACAAATTCAAAATAAGTAAGTTTATCACAATTTTATCTGAAAAGTTCTGCTACACATATCTTCTTATAATAAAGTCCACTCTATTTCAGAGGTAGCTCTGTAGTCTTGATTGTTGAATTCATATAAAAGCATTGGTTGGAGATGATGGTAATGATACAAAGTAGTAGAAAGAACAAAAAAGATAAAAGGAAGACTTTGAATTTTTAATAAGTGAATGCCAGCTGCTTAAAATTAAACCCATATCTTCTGTTGGGTTGGCAAAATCCATGCCTGTCACATAAATCGGAAAAAATACGAACTTCAATTTGATATAAGTAAAGCCACACAGGAGTGTTAGGTAGAGGCTAAGTGGAGAAGAAAACAAAATAGAAGGATCTTTGAAGAGGTGACAAAATGACGCCGCATCAGATGGAGGTCCATTCTGAGTAAGAAAATACTGGTATGAACCTTTTGAATAAGAGAACCGACTACCAGGAATAGAAAAGAAGAGCTTTGAAAGAACATGGGAAAATAGATGGAAGAACACATTGCAGGCAATTGGACTAATTTGAAAATGAACTAGATATTAGCCCATATTCTGTTAATGTTAAATACCTTTGCTATGATGATGTTAGTGTTGTGTAAAAAAATGTTCTTGTTTTGGGCAGGGTCTTCAAACTTATCTGTAAATGACTAGATAGTAAATATCTCCAGTTTTGCCTGTCTTGTGCACAACTACTCAAGTCTGCTGTTATAGAATAACAGAAGGCACAGACAATACATAAATTTATAGACATGGTTGTATTCCAATGAAATTATTTACAAATACAAATGGTAAGCCACATTTGGCCTATGGACCATAGCTCACCAAAGTTAAATTACTTAGGAAGAAAGTATCATATCTGTTAAATATTTCCCAGTGATTTTCCCATCTCTAGGAAAACACACATGCATGGACACTGAGCATTTGCTAATCACTAAGCTAGGCTCTTCATGTGTATCAGCTCATTTAATCCTTAGGACAAGTGATAATATAGGTATCAGTTTTAAAAATGTATACTCTATTTTTTATTCTAATTTCATGAGAAAACAAAGACACACATACACAATTAATATTTTGGAAGTCACAGGTATAGTTAGTAAGAAATCCAGAAGTTGAACCATGACATTCTATTTTCAGACTTAGTAATATTAATGACTTGAAGACTTCTTTAAGAACATGTAGGTATAATTTCAGTTCTATAATCTAAAATGCAATAATAAGCCTACTATTTGTAATTTCTGAGCTTTGCTCATCACAGCTGAAAAATAAGTAACATTGAGAAGATATATATGAAATTTCATTAAATTCTAAATTTCTAAAATTCTCATTACCACATCATGCACTTTTCCTTTTTGTATTTAATTTTTAGAACAAGCTGTGATAAAATAAGAGGTATACACATAATGGCTTCTTAGCTCTTTTAGTTCTAAAATTATATAATTCTGTAAAGAGTTATTGCATCATGATCCAATTACTGAATTGAAGATGAGTTAGGTCATCACTGTTTAATGTACTGCATTCTCTGTTTAGAAGCTCTTGCACTGTCCTCGTATTGAGCTCAAAGGAAAACATACATTCTTACTGATGTGTCTGCCTTATCCAGATTATTGCACTTCTTGTTATGTACTCACTCACAAAATGCATGCCAAAAGTTATGCTTAGTCACTTTATTCAAGAGCAGTAAAACTAATAGCCCTTGCTTTAAGCACATGGAAATCCATAGAGTCTATTGAGAAACAGTGGGTTACATACCATTCTGTTTCAAAGAGGATTTACAATAATATTAGAAATGTCACTCTCTGGACTCTAAAGCTTTATAAACATCTAGAGCTATGTAAGGCTGCTGCCCAAAAAGAAATTTTCTCCTGTTGTGCCATTTCTCTGAGCTGTTGAGTCAATTCAATTTAATGTATCAGTAACATGAAGCATTATGTTCTCTAACTCTATAAACTAAGAATGATAAAGTATGATTAGTCAAATCAGCATCATGTGGTATAAATAATAGTCTTTAAGTCCAAAGCTGTAAACATAAAGTGACTGGAACAACTTTATTGTCTCTTATTTCCATTTGCTTTAGTTTAATTAGATATTGTTCTTCAAGCAAGGGTCATAATACAAACAAAAACCTTTTGTCTCTCTGTAAGTTGATAATTGATGATAGTCATTTTATCCAAGGGCTACCCATAGATTATCCAGCCATGTAACCATTCTTGTTATATTGACAATGGCTGTATATTTTCCAGACAGCCATCATATATACATTTTTACTCATTTATGGTGGTTTTCATTTTAAAACATTTTTACTTTATAAATCCTATTATAAAACAATAAAAATATTAAGATTTAGGATTTTTATTTTTCATATCCAGGAATATAACCCAGCCGCATATTCAGTTCATAATTTTTCTAGTATTTATTTAAAAGGCCAATGAATACCAATACCTTATCATATTTTTTAAAGATTTATTTTATTGTTTATGAGAGAGACAGAGACAGACAGAGAAGGAGGAAGGCCCAGAGCAGTCTCCATAGTTGTACATCATTAGTTTTCAACGTGTTTTCATTCCACACAGGTGGGTGGGGGCCGTGCAGGGTGGGAACTGAGCTGGGAGCCTCCTGCATGGGAGGCATGACTCGTCTAGCCAGGGGCCAAACCAGGGGGTGAGAACCAAACTGGGAACCTCCCGAATGGGAAGTATACCTCAGTCCAGCAGGGGTTTGCACAGACCAGGGCTGGAATTCAATCCTCGGTCCCTGGGGCTGCAAAGCAAGCACTTAGCCCACTGAGCCATCCCAACTTCCCCATATTCTTAATATAATTAGCATGGGTGTAAAAAAATTACAAATTTTATCAGAATCAACTCTCACTTTAATGGCATACAAAATTCAAACTCTCATAGATCGACTCTTCCAGGCTTCAGAGGAACTCAAAGCTCAAACTGTGAAATTACATTCAAAGAACATTCCTTAAGCCAGGAGTGCCAAAACTAGCTCAAGGGATGATTTACTTGTCTGGAACCAAGCACTTAAAACTAGAGCTGAGAAAGGAGAAATCTTTGTAGAGCAAAAACCCTCAGTAGAAAATGTTTCCAGTTATTACCCTTCATATATTGTAACTATGACAAGGCCATTTAGCATTTGGAGATGATTAAGTTTTCACACACTTTTCTTCTATGCTACCTTCTGTTTTTCTTCATTTTAAACAAAACAGCTGCTCTTCTATTTGCCTCTTAAGGTGTTTGGAGCATCAAACAGGCATTTTCATTTGATCTCACAGGCTGGCACTCATGGGTTTTATAGTAATTAAAGATGATAAGGTGAAAGTGAGACAGAGATGGTCTACACCATTTGTCTGTCTGATAGTAAGATTGCATATTTCTCTCTTAATAAGCAAATGCTACAGTAACTTTAAAGTACCCCCCTGACACTTTGAAGTCTGTCTGTTGCTCTGGCAAGTTTAAAATAAGGCTCAGCCAAGACCAGCATTAGCATGTCAAAGAATAAACTTTATTTTCACCATAAGGACTCTATTTGAAGTCTTGTGCTTAATGGTATGATACTCTGGAGGCTGCTAGATTGTGTGTTGTTATTCCAGATGTGCATTGTCTCTGTAGAAATACAATTTCATAGTCAATAAATGTGTTAAGTCTATCAAAAGATAGTTATAGCAGATAATAATAAGCTTATCAGCAGTGCTTCAAAACCTTCATAGAAGATTTGCCTATTGATCTGTTTATTGATTTGCATTACCTTGATATTGGATTGCTGTTTATATGCATTGTTAATACTGAAAGCAATTGGTTAACCTCGGCCAAACCTACTGTTGAATACTGCACAGAAATATCTTTGTGGCATAATGTCTCAATACAGTACCTGAAAATATTAGCTGAATTAATTTTTTTCTGAAATGTATATTGAATTAGATAAGAAAGACTTAGTTTGCCCAGAAAACATAAACACAGGATGGCATTAATAACATCATGTTTGCTAACACTTTTTATTTATCATTATTCTGGTCTAGTGTACTTAAAACCAATTGCTATCTCAATTGTGTATAAACCCTAAGAATTTAGCAAAAGAGCTATTACAAAATATAGAAAAAATAAAAAATAACCATTCAACTGGGGAACTATATTTTCAAAATCTAAAAAGACAAAGATGATCTTAGGCATTTAGGAAATTCTCAATTCTTAAAAATAAATAAATTATTAAATATAAATATATGAAACTTAATTTTATGCAATTATAGGATAAAATAATTTTATGACTAGTTTCATGATATTAGCCATTTCCTATGGATTCCACTTTGAGTGAAAGATAAATATATTTCTATTAAAATAAATTTTAGGGGAAGCTGGGATGGCTTAGTGGGTTAAGCACTCACTTTGCAGCACCGTGGACCGGGGATCGAATCCCGGCCCTGGCCCGTGCGGAACCATATGCTGAACTGGGAGTTCCCCCAGTTCAGTTCTCTCTCTGTCTCTGTCTCTGTATCTCTCTCTCTCTCTCTCTCTCTCTCTCTCTCTCTCTCTCTCTCTCTGTCAAAAATAAATAAACAAATAAAAATATATAAAATTAAAAAAAAAAAAGTTAAAAAATAAATAAATAAATGTTATCCACATACAACATGTTTCTTTGGTAAAAGTGAGATGAGAAAACTTTTTACATAACCATAATTTATTTTGCTTTACTTTCCAATTTTGTCATGTCAAAATTAGTTATTTCTCATAGATGTCATTATATTAATTTTTAGAAAAGTTTTGATTATGTTTCTTTATTTGATTATATAAATACATATATAATACATCCCACTCTAGAGAACTTGAAAAGTACAACAAAATGTAAACATGACATTATTTAGAGAATAATGTTACTATGACATTTTTTATAGGGATGCGGGATGGCTCAGTGGGTTGAGTGCTCATTTGCAGCCCTGGGGTCTGAAGATTATATCCTAGCTCTGGTCTGTGTGGATCCATATGCTGAACTGAGATGTGCCCCCTGTTCGGTTCTAACAGGGTTAAGCTTCCTGTGTGGCAGGCCCCCAGTTCAGCTCCTGCCATGGGTGTACTTTTCATGGGGAGGCACCCAGTTTTCATGGGGGGAACCTCCCAGGACGTTCCCTGCCTGGTTCCTGCCCTGAGCAGCTCTGTGCCCACCTGTGGAGTGAAATTATATTGAAAACTGATGACATCCAACTACAGAGACTGCTCTGGGCACTCCCCCTTCTCTCTGTCTCTCCCGGTCTGTCTTTCTCCCTGTCAAAAACAATGAAAATAAATCTTTTAAAAAAAGAAAAACTTTATGGTGTTTTGTTTTCATATACATATAAATTATAAATTTTGTTATATCATATATTCATCTTTAATCTTAATTTTTATCAATTTTCTATAGTCATCAAGACCATTTTGACCTTTAAAGATTCATCTAATACGTGATATAATTACTACTAATATACTATGTCAATTTAATTGCACAATCAAGAGCTGAAGGAACTTCCTGCTGCTTATCTTTTTCCTTATAAATGTGATTTCACAAAGCATAGTGTTAGTAATTGTCAGAGACAACTAGTTTATAATTTCATGTAGGGTTTTATGGTATGCTGTCACCCCTTAGTTCCTGCAGATTAGGTCCAGGCTGTCCCCTGCCTCCTTCCAACTGTAAGATACCAAAATCCATGAATTCTGGATGCTCAATTCCTATATATAAAATGGGGTAGCATTTGCATGTAACATGCATTTGCATATAGGCTACAGCAAAGTATGCCCACACACCACTTCATTCACATCAGCTTAACATAGTGCTTGGGAGATGGCAAATTCATGTTTTAATTTTTGGAAATTCATAAGATTTTTCTCTGAATATTTTATATGTGAAGCTCATAGATATGGAGGGCTAACTCTGTATTAATCTTAATACAGAGGGCTATATATTTTCATCTGTTTCCCAAGAAAATAAATATACTTAAAAAACAGTTTCTCTAATATTAGTACAACATACAAGTAAAATACATTGAACCTAGTAAGAAGCATTAATGATAAATATAGTTTTTCTTTTCTTAGTCCTTAACAATTTTTGTTTTTATATTTCTAAATTTTTAATGTTTTCTTTGTCTTGTTTTGATCATAACAGTATAAGATAAACACATTTTAAAGCCTGTTTGTGTAATTGAATGTAGTTATGAAAAAACTTAGAATGTACAATTACTTCAAGTAATAGAGCAAATGACTTTTGTAAGTCAACCCTTTTCTTTTTTCTTTTTTTTTTGTTCTGCCTATCTGGCAAAGAACACTACCAAACTCTTTTATTATAGTGAAAAACTGCTAGAGTGACTTGAAAAATACAAATCTGCCTCTCAGAATTTGTTGCAAATGAACTTTAGTTTGACGCCCTATTTTTGCTATCAGGATATGAAAGTAGCTATTTTAAATTGAACCTTTACTTTTGAATGTATTATTTTAATTGAACATCATATGGAATTTTTATTGTGTGTTTTCTTTTTTTAATCCAGTTGGCTTTAAAACACAGTTTCTTGGTTAAATCTTAAGTAGACAAATAAGTTCAATTTTTAACCTCTAAATAAAAATATTTCAAATAGCAATAATTTTTCATTTTAACCAATTGTTGTATTTAAGAGAAATATTTACTGATATGTTCTTAGAATTACTTTTTAATTCCTTAGCAAGTTGTGACATACCAACTGTGAGGTTGTGATTGGACCTGATAACCTCCTGGAACAGTTGTTTTATGGGAACTGCCACTGATTTTTCTTCTTGAAGCTATAGAACACAGGTTTAAATTGAACAATTTTTTTAAAAAAGGAAATATCTCTAATGTTCTGTAGTAACATGCAAGCAGAGAACTGTCTTGCTGTGTTCACCTCTCTTTCTCATTTTAAAAGAAAATTAGTGAACTATATCAACTTGAGCCCCATGAAACAAGTAAACAGGCTCTGGCCTATGGAGTTTTAGTGTCTTCTAAAAGGATTCTTCTAGTAGAATGAAAAGGCAGAAAGCAGAAATAAACAGCTATGTTGAAATTTGTTTTAAAGTATTTAAATATCAAGAACATTGATTAGGAAATGTAAAATTCAGTAGTGTCCTAAGCAAACTATAGTTTTATATATACTATTCCTTGAATGTCCTAATAACATTAATGATGTTAATTTATTCAGTAATTTAAATATTTAAAAAAAAATTTGTGTAATGTTTATGGGTAGAATAAAATGAAGACCTAAGTCCTAGATAATAATTGTTCTCTATTGGAAGACTTAAAATGACAATGCCAATTAACTAAAAATATAAATTCTACCAAATCTTTGTCTTCAGAAACTGTTACCAATGTATAAAAGAGTAGAGACACTTATTACACGCATTTTTCTCCTGATACACAGATACTCTCCTCCCTTCTAAGATAGATTAACTAAAGCTCATCACATGTATAGGCAGGTCTTATAACAAGTCTGTTATTTTAGTAGTCTTCTCCAGACTAGCTTAGCAAAGTTTCCCTCATCTACAAATTCAGCATTCTATTTCTTTCAACTAGCTAATCACTTTGGAAGGAAGTCTATTTTGAATCTTACATTTTCTCTTCTTTCTAATCCTCTACTGCACAACCCACCTACACCCACGCCTGATTGATTACTTCTCTTCCACCACACACAGAAACACCTTGACACTCAGCTTCTAACCTCATGGACAGAGGTTTGATCTAGAATTGGTTCTTCTGCTGAATAATTCACCGACACCACTGTTTTGGGGGACATGAGCAATGATAATGACAGTTGACAAGACTGCATTTATTTATATCCCTTCCATCTTACTTTGTTTACTAACACGTAGGCCTGGACTTTTGTCTTTCACTCTAGACCCATGCCATACCCGGTCTTGTCAGTCCCCCTCTTTGAAGTACTGTATCTGATTCTAGTAGCTCACATAGACTTAGTTCAGATAATCACATGATCATTGCAACATGTAATTCAATTTGTTGCCTCTGCTAGCAGAGAGATTTTAAGCAGCATATTACTGTAGCAGAAGAGAGTATTAAACTATTGCAAAATGATTGATGGATAGATCTAGATCATTATGATCATTTTGGAAATTACCATCTTTAGACCTTGGCCAGAATGTGAACATTTCTAAACCATTAATGATACAACATAGAACATTGATGATTTTTTTTTTTAATGTGAAATCATACTCACTTATACTTTATTTCTTCATAAGGGAAAAGATGGGTGCTTAAGGATCATCTATCAGACGATGTTAAAGATGGAATGCCAAAAATTCTCTCACAGAGAGCTGGAATCCACTTATATTATTATAATAACCTAATTAGTTTTAGTCATTTACTTAGGGAGCAAAAAAAGAACACACACCCTAGAATTATAAACATTGTTTATATCAAGACAAGATTATAATATATTTTGTGATGTTAATTTAAGACTAAGAACAAAAAGGGTGGCATTGGATTATAAAATCTAAATGAAGGAAGTTTTGGGACACAGCTGATTTAGAGAGCACTCATTTCAAATATGATATGATGAATTAATGGTGAGGTATATGTAGCTAAAAGGCCTGAAAATCAAAGGAAAGTAATAGTTTCAAATAGCTGAGTATCTGATATTTGACCCAGTAACATAATATATCTTGGAGAAAGAACAAAAATCTGAGTTAACTAAAAGTTGCTGTCCCACGAAGTTCAGCATGACTCTATAACAGTATAACCCAAAAGTGACCAGACGTCTCCTCTATCATTTCCTAGCAGAATACAAGTTGTCTTAGCAGTATGAAGATTGAGACTTACTTAACTCAAGTCTACATAATAGACTTCATGAATCAGCACCCCGGTGCCATACCCTCAATTCAGCAGGGAAACTGAAAACAGCTTCAATATGTTTATGAGTGCCTGAGAGATCAGCAGAGCTTTGGAGTGATGACTGTTAAATTCACGTATGTTAAGTGAAGCACAGGCTAATGGACGGCAAGCTGAAGTTCACACCAACAACAGACCATAAGAGAAAATGAAATAGAAAAGTTTATTACTTACAGATCCTGGAGAAGTGCACTGCACACCTCAAGGGGCCAAGGTGAGACAGAAAGAGAGAGAGAGAGAAAGAACTCGGGACTTGTGCCTTGATTACAGTCTATGAAATGCTTTGAAGTACCCAGGCGAAGGCTAGATTGGTTACTTGAAACCAAAAGAATGGGGTTTTCATAAACCCCAGGGGATTCTTATCTAAGGGTTGCATAAGGAGAAGGCATTGTTAATCACAGGGGCATTGAGAAAGTTACATTAGGAACATATATTTATTTGTCTCTCTCCCAGTCACTATCTAGGGCATCTGTTTGCATGAGTGGATTAATGCCAGTTTAAGGTCCCTACAGACCACTTTTCCAAACAAATTGGATATTGTGACAATACCATAAAGTAGATTAGCAAAACTTGAAAGTGGGGTAGAAAGAGGCCAGCCTGATAACCACTGAAGTACCGTAGGAATGATGCAGGAACAATTGTGAACTGAAAGAAGGAAAGCTCTCTGACAAGAGGGGCACCCAAAAGTGGAATGCCCACTGGAAAAAAAAAGGAAAGGAGACATCCAGAAATCAAATGCGCAAGTTAAAAGGAAAGCTATCTGACGAAAGGGGACACCTGAGACTGTAATGCCCACTGAAAGAATGAAAGCTCTCTGGTAAGAGGGGACACTTAAAGGAGGAACACACCCAATTCTATATTGAGGGGCTTTTCCTATATACCTTCTATATGTCTTGAAGCTACTGTTCTGTGCCTGTGCTTAATTTCTAACGTGTTAAGTGTTTCCCCTGGTTTGTCAAGTAGTTCAGACCGAGCCAGGTGAAGTCTTATCTTGGATGCTAATCCAATCTTACTGGAAGGGCCATGGATGATGCATCCTGGCGTTATCTTCTCCTGTAGCCTGGCCAACCTATCTCTGTGCTACATTCCAAGGCATGGGTGTCATGACTACTGAGAGTGCTGGGGCCCCTTCCCCCCCTTTTTTTTTAAGACTTTAATTTAATTAATTTATTTATTTAATTGGTTTTGACAGAGAGAGAGAGAGAGAGAGAGAGAGAGAGAGAGATACAGAGACAGAGAGAGAACTGAACTGGGGGAACTCCCCAGTTCAGCACATGGGTCTGCACGAACCGGGGCCGTGATTCGATCCTCGGTCCCCGGCGCTGCAAAGTGAGTGCTCAACCCACTGAGCCATCCTGGCTTCCCCCACTTCCCCTTCTTAACTGCCTAAGTTTTGCTAAATATCCTGTATCAGAAAGACCAGATACTCCTAAAATATCACTAGGAATATTATAGAAATAAAATGCTCAAATCCACTTTCATGACAAATCACTCAATAAATAGTGGTGATTATCCTCAACTTGATAAATAAATCTATGAAAAATCCACTAAGATACTATCATCACTTCTATTCAAAGCTGAATTAGAGATTCTAGCCAAGGCAGTTAGAAGAAAGAAAGAGAAATATAAGAGGAAGGAAGAAAGGAAGGAAGGAAGGAAGGAAAGAAGGAAGGAAGGAGGAACAAAGAGAAGGAAGGAAGTTAGAGAGAGAGGGAGGAAGGGATTAAAGTAATCAAAACTGAAAGACAAAGTAAAACTAGCAATATTAACAGATAAATCTTATATTTTTAGAAAAAAATTTAAGGTAGACTAAATAACTATAAGGACTCATAACAAATTTCAGCAATTAGTAGCAAAAATAACTCAATACAAAAATCAGTTGTATTTTTATACACCTGAAATAAACAATCTAAAAATAAAATTAGGAAAATAATTCTATTCACAATAGCATTAAAAAGAATAAAGTATTTTAAAATAAATTTAACAAAAGAAGTGCAAAACTTGCAATGTGAAAACCACAAAACATTGTCAAATAAGATAAAGTCACATTAGGAACATACATCTTAATAAATGGGAAAAACACTTCATGTTTATGAATGAAAAGATTTACCATTATTAAAATGGAAATAATCCCCAACTGAACTACAGATTCAATGCAATACCTATTAGAATCCCAGTTGACGTCCCTATAGAAATTGACAAACTGATTATAAGATACATATGGAATTACAAGGGACACTGAAGCCCAAAACAAAAGCAAACAAACAGAAAATAGAGAGACAAACACTTTACAATTTTGAAATTTACTACAAAGCAATAGTAATTAAGACTTTGTGTCACTGACACAACAATATACATATAAATCAATAGAATAAAATTGAAAGTCAGAAATAAACCTATACCTTATATATTTGTCAACTGATTTTTAACAAGGATTCCATGAGTATTCAATAGAGAAACAATAGTTTTTTTTTCAATAAATGGTGGTAGGATAATTAAGTAGTGACTTATAAAAGAATGAATTCGGACCTTTACCTTATGTCATATACAAAAATTAACTCAAAATAAATTAAAGATCTCACTGTAAGAATCAAAATTATAAAACTCATAGAATAAGAAATAGGTGTAAATGTTCATGATCTCAGATGTGATCGATTGTTAGATATGACAACAAAGTATACACCCAAGCACACATAAATAATAATGAATAAATTAAGCCTCGTGAAAAGTATTTCAGAAGATACAATCAAGCAAGTGCAAAGACAAAGCCAGAAAGAGAGAAAATATTTGCAAATCACATATCTGATAAGGGATTTGTATATCAACTATATAATAACTCATGCAACTCAATCATAAAATAAAAATGAAATTTTAAAAATGGGAAAAGTGTTTAGATATAGTTTCTTACCCACGTACATGCATACATAGCCAATAAGCACATAAAAAAGATGCTCAGTATCATTAGCTATCATGGCAATGCAAATCAAAACCTCAGTGAAATAATACTTCATACACAATAGGATGACTAGAATCAAGAAGTCATAAATATTAAAGAGGATAAGAAATTGGAATCCTTATACACTGTTGTTGCAAACATGAAATGATACACTAGCTTTGGAAAATAGTCTAGCAGTTCTAGAAAAGAATGTAGAGTTAACATTAAACATAGAAACTCCACTTCTATATATATATGCCCAAGAAAAATAACAACATCTATCCACCAGCACCACCTTAACCTCTTCCCCTGACATTATTCTAAAAATCTTTTCACCAGTAGAAACTTAAATATTTGTTTATCATCTGTCCCCATATACTGGAAACTTAGCACTGGGTGAATGGAACGTTCTTTTAACTCATAAATATATTCCAATGACTAGAAGAGTTTGGTGTAGATAACATGCTCAAGTATTTATTCCATAAAGATTTTATCTTTTGTGATACTGGAAATAAATAAGTAATAAATATATTAAATATTAAATTTAACTTCAAATATAAAATATGAATTTCTAACTATGCATAAAACATTTTTATTTTTATTGTAAATAAATATTAGTTCTAATAAACATTTGCATCTGATTCCTGATGGAACCTTTTAAGGTAAAAGATTTGTATTAAATTTTTAAGAACTCTAATCAAAAGGGAAATAAATGACTCAAAGTACTAATTTATTAAGTCAATAAATATTTATTTGGTGCCTGGTATATGACAGACACTATATTAAATACTGAAAGTTAACATGGTAGAGGGCTGGAAGGGGAATAAAAGTATCTGAGATTGAATGCATCTCTCATAAAGCTGGCTAGGATTTAGAAAACCACTTTGTAAAGCCCATAATTTTTATTTTTGGTGTTTTAAATCAATTTATTCTTTCTATTCTTGTATTTATTGAAAGCTAGACTTTCAACAGGAAATAAAGTATTGATTTTTCACTCACAATTAGTTAAATGGGTACTCCTTTTTTATTGGATATAATTGAATTCAAAGTGATTAGCCTGCTAAATGTGCCTAAAAATCTCACCATTTCTACCCTTTCTAAGCAGTAAAATTGGCACTTGTTAATTAATAGATTAAAATAAGCATCTCACAATTATTTAATTTGTATTTCTTTGATTGAAATGATGACCAGTCTATTATGAGTTAATTAACGACTTATATTGGGGGGGGCTCTTTTTAGCTTAAATGCTCATATTTATGGATTTTTAATGTATTTGTAAATAAATGCTTGTTATGTTCAATAGTTTATCTACTGATTGACTTGGGGCTCTGGACGATACAATTACATAATACACTGAAGACAATACAATACAAACAGTAGACAATTAGACAATAAAATATAATTGGACAATACAAAGAAGACTAGAGACCATGTTAATAGTTACATGTTGAAATCCCCTAAAGCTAGCGTTTATGCCTAGCACCACATTGCTAATTTTCCTGGTGAAACCATTTCTTTGGCGGCCATATGAACAAAGAGGTATCTTCCATTTTTCTGTCAACCAATCCATGTAGTTTATATGAAACTCTGTATCCAGCTCATCCATCTTGCACTTTCTACTTATGGCTAAATGCGCCAGTCCATACAATTTATGTTTATTTGAATGAGATTGTTCCATTAGAAATTTTGGCATATGCATATTCTCTAAGTCTTCTGACAACACTGTCTATGACCTACATACCACTTTTACTTTTTAATCACACTTAAAATAGTCACTCCTTCCCTTGCTATTATTTATCAGTGTGTTTTTGCCCAACATTCATGTATATGCATGTGTGTATGTATTTGTATTATATTATTCCAAATAACATTGCACTGCAGTTGTCGATATTCTAAAAAATGTGTAGTTTATCTGTTGACATTTAACAAATAGACACTCAGATATTTCTCCAGCAAGATAGGTTTATTTAGGAACAATAAAAAATTGCAATGCAGCACATGCAGTTTAATGTGGAAACATGCACAAGGAAGTCCACAGAAACAAAGGACAGATATATTTTCATTCAAATTGAGTTTACACATTCATCAAAGGGGAAAATGCAATGAAAATAGTAAGTAACAGCAAAACAAAAGAATTAAGTTGCATTTTTAGTCAATGAATTGAAAGCAGGTGTGAAACAAATAAGTTCCTTATTCAGTGTGTATCTTCAAATCAAGAACTATTAGAATAAAAAAAGTAGCAGTAAATTCATAAAGATAACTATAATCTACTTCTATCGACATCTATTAGGAGAAAACAACCATGTCAACACTAAGATTAAAATTGACATTGTAATGCCATTTTTTGTTTCCATGAAATAAGTTCAAAATTGAAGCCAATAATACATCATTAGTCAGATCTTCATCCAGTGATACTAATTTTCTGTTGAACAAGTGGGGTTTATCAGAGAACTTAGCATCTGAATGTAAAAGGAAATTGTAAAATGCTTTTATAAAATTTGCATGTCTTTACCTCCTGAATAGCCATCAAACTAATTGTTTCTTAAATGCTAGGCAAATCTTTTCTCCAGTGTTGGCCTAATCAAAGCAATTAATTCCATAATGAAGTCTTTCTTCACAGACACCATCTTATTATTATCTTGGTCTAAATTAATAACATCATGATAATAATTAGTAGACTTGAAATCTTCTTTTTCTTTTTTACAGATCCTGTGTCCTTATAAAATAGCTACTGGGATGAAAATTAGAATAAAACATAGCAGCTGTGTTGATCGGTGTGCCCTGCTAACCTTAGCATCTGTGACATTGGGACTTAATCAAATGTGAATGTGATATGGTTATAAAGTTCTTCCCCTCACCAGATACAACTACGGTATGTATAAGTATACCAGGGCCTTCCGGACAGTATCTAATATATAGGGGCCAAATGAAGGAGCCTTTCCCCTCATCATAAAAATTTCTGACCTTTTCCTTAGTTCCCTTGTGCCCCAACTTTACTAGTTTATTATCTGTACCTAGAATCTCTTCATTGTCTGAATTTAATTGTTCATTCTTATGTTAAGTCATTACCCTTAGTGAATCTTCCTGAAATTTTCCTCTTTCAGACATCAATTATCCTGGAACCTGTCATCTGTGTTGTTGATTATAGCCAAGTATTATTCCCTGGCCTTCCAGACTCATCTCATGTAGAGAAAACTCCCAAGGAGTCAGCTTTTGGGCCAATGCTTCCAAGTTCATCAACTAAATCTGTATCCTTACATAAGGGCCATCAGCATATGACTTTCATCTAAGACAGGCTTGTAGATCATCCCAACCATAGCAGTCAACACTGTCTTTGCAGCAGATCTCCCTTTCAGCTCAGTAAGGGGATGCGCTCAATGATGTTCCAGGTAAGGTCAGGGACAGCAGCCACATTCCACAGGAACTAAACACAGAATAAAAAACCTTCCATCCCTCAGCTCCTCATAGAGTTTCTGGGAATTACATTTCTCAAGAGAAGAGTAGGCAATCAATTAGAATAGGGA
This sequence comes from Craseonycteris thonglongyai, assembly GCA_004027555.1. Lineage (NCBI taxonomy): Eukaryota > Metazoa > Chordata > Mammalia > Chiroptera > Craseonycteridae > Craseonycteris > Craseonycteris thonglongyai. The sequence continues at coordinate 20,993 of PVKE010006186.1, forward strand.
GATATCAGGATCCCTTCCAGAGGACCCACCCTCCACCAAATCTTTATACCATCATTATAATATCAGATACATGCCCAGAAGTTCATTCACATTATTGTAGCAGACTGAACTATGGGAAGGAACTTAGGTGAAGGAAGGTGATGTAATGGCCCCCTGTCAACCAAGACTCAATAAAAAAATCCTAGGCCCAGAAGGGCGTAACCTCTTCTAGAGAAAATAGTAAGACTGTCTAGAACCCCATAACCAGTGCCTTTTGAGCAACCTCTTCTTGCTCAAGTCCCACTTTTCAGCTCAGTGTATTTTTACTTTTAATAAAATTTGCTTTCATCTCTGTACTTCGGTGTCACTCAATTCTTTTTTTGAGATGCCAAGAACTGGACACAGCACCGAGGGAAGCCCCGTTCTCTAGAAACACTGCTACATTTCCCAGCCTCCCTTGGGGTTGTCATCATCAAGTGACTAAGTTCTCTCCCAGTCAATGTGAGCAGACATGACTTGCACTGTTTTTGCATCTGTCCTTGGTGGGTATGCCTTTTCCATGTTATCTTCTTGTTTCTGCACACTGAACCCTGGGAGAAGGTAGCATGTGTGCTACATGAGCAATGAGCAGGCTCCTTGCCCTCAAGGAGAAATGGACAAGGGAGCTGAGAGTGCCCAAACCAAGGAACAGAGGCCCAAGTGGAGCCCAACATGCCAAGGTATAGAGTTGTTCCTACAAAGTTGCAAGTTCTACATGACTACACCTTCCTCCATCTGGATGATGGGAAACACGAGTACTTGTTTCATCTTTCTGAACCATCAAGTTTATTGCAAGATTTGAAAGGAACCAAGTAATTTGATAAGAATACTGATTTAGTAGTTAATATCTCTCTCTCTCAGAGCAGGAGAGAGATGAAGAGCCCAGTTTATCCTGGATAAACAGTCCAGTCTCTGAAGTTTCCTCCAGGTGGGGGCCATGGTGGGCCTGCAGGGAGGGTGGCCTCTCATGTCAGGGGCAGGAATGTCCAAGCCATCCACTAAGCTCACCAGGGATTGTAGGGACGATGCATCTGAAGGCCCAGTGATGTGTGGTACCTTCCTGATATGAATCCCATGCAGAGAACGCCAGAGCAGTTGGCCCATCATCCATGGTCCACTGGACCAAGTCCTCTTGCCCCGGGTTCTTTGCACACACAGTGCAGTCTTCGTGCACTACTGCCATCTTCAGCTTGTGTCCAGCCTCTGGCCAATCTCCCACATCAAGTGGCCAGCCTTGCTCCCTAGACATTATCTTCATGCAGTTTGACATTTCAATGAGGGAGCCCAGCCCGACCTCCCCAGAATCTGGTTGAAAGCTGCCTTAGCTGTCCACCACCTAAAAGGGTATGACCCTGTTGCATTTGCCATACCCCTTCTTGGACATCCTAAGGCAGAGCTTTCAGATCCAGTTCAAGCATTCCCTAGCCACTCCTTGCTGGCCCTGGTCTGTCCTGTCTGGTGTTCCACTGCTGCTGCTACTGCCACTGCTGATGCTGCATCACACTGGAGGCCTGGGCTAGAGGTGATGTTCCACTACTCCTGTTTGGGTAGGGCAGAGGTAGTCCTTGACTCCAACTCAGGGCTGAGTGGTGGGATTTGGTCACCCACGAGTCCAACTCGGGGCAGGGTATGGGAACAGCAGTCCTCTACTTAGGGCTGTGTCAGGAAATATGGGTAGGTCCTCTTAAGGCTGGGTTTCGAAGTGGTGGTCCTCGACTTGGGTTTGGGTCTGGGAGTTGTTATCCTTGACTTGGAGCTATGTCTGGGAGTGACCTTTGTTGACTTTGTGCTGGGTTGGGGACTGTCCTTTCTGGACTTTGGGCTGGGCCCTGGCACGGCAGTCCTGGACATTGTGCTGCCTGCAGGACCCACTGACTTTTGGGCCTGGGGGTCCTGCTTCCTGGCCCTGAGGCTGCTGCTCTTCCTGCTGGAGCCTGGAGCACTCTGGCTCAACCTCCTGGTCTGGGGGTGGACTAGGGCTGTTGAGCTCAGGGGGACTGACAGGCCTGACTTGGATCATGCCACCAGGGCCTTGGAGCTTTTTTGATTCTAGTGTCAGATACATGCCTAGCACATGATTTTATGTCTTCCTCAGTAATGCATTTTTTATCTCATCCAGCTGGAACCCCATGGTGACCCTCTGCTGTGTCATGCAGGGGTCCATGTCAGCACTCAGTGGTTCATTGTAAAGCCAGAGAAGCTTCTCCTGGCCTGCGTTCAGCCACAGTGAGAGAGAGAGAGAGAGAGTGAGAGTGAGTGATGTACATCACTATTTGTGATATGTTTCATTCTACATCGATGGATGCAGAGACATGTGGGGCAGAAACTGAACTGGGGAGCCTTCCGAGTGGGAGGTGAGCACCTTCACCACTGTACCATCTAGGTGGTTACTGATATAGGCCAAATGAAGGAGCCCACATTATAGTAATTTCTGGTCTTGTCAGTATACTCCTCAAATGTGCCTTGTCTCCAGCCTTAGTGAATCGTCCTAAAATATGTATTTTCCAGACATCAACTAACTCTGTGCTATTGATTGTGACCAAGTATTCTTTCCTGGCCTTTTGGACTCAACTTTTGGTTAGATAATGCCCCAGGACTCTGCTTTAGGGTCAATGCTTTTAAATTTATTAACTGCATCTATGTGTCCTTTTCTAGGGGTCGTCAGTATATGAATTATACCCCAGCAAGACTTCTAGATTATCCACCCCCCAAATAATTTAACACCAAATTTGAGACAGATCTCTTCTTTAGCACAATAAGGGGACCAACTTCATGAACCCCCCCTTCCACCCCCCAGCCAGGTGACAATCAGGGACAGCAACCACACTCCACAGAAAGTAAATAGGTAATGAAAGACCTTCATCCCCTCAGCTTTCCGTAGAGATTTGGGGGATAATGTCTCTCAAGAGAAGAGTAAGCAGACAGCTAGGATAGGGAATCTGAGGACCCCTTCCTTAGGACACACCCTCCACCTAGGCCTCATCATTAAAATACCTGGAAGTTCATTAATATTATTATTATAGCAAAATGAACTCTGAGAATGAACTTACAGAGGTGAATAAAGGTGATATAATGGCCCTCGGTCAATTAAAACTGTTAATCAAAAGGCCACACACCCAGAAAACTGTAATGCCTTCTATGAAAAAAGGATAAAACTGCCCGGATGCTTTGATCGGGGTCTCTTGAGGCACCTTTTGTTCAGGCCTGCTTCCAACTTTTTGGAAATGTACTTCTATTTTTAGTAAACTTTTCTTTTATCTCTATACTTTGGTACATCTCTCAATTATTTGTTTGGCGTGCCAGGAACCTGAACCCAGTGCTGAGGAACGCCCCATTCTTTGATAAGACAGCAATGTAACTGTTCTCCTTAAATTGACCATGCTGTTTTTTTTCTAGACAGCCTCCATATGTATTTGCTTGTATTTGTGATTCATAATATATAACATGTATATGTTATATATTTACCATAACTTATATTTATTATATCACTAAAGGTCTGGCAGAAGTAATGCCCTCAAATGAAAAAAAACTGACAGTCTGCCTAGTAGCCCCCTTCCTGGATCATGACTCAAACATTTTCTAGGAAGTGAGGTGACGGTCATGTCTTACCTCATTTGTTTTTCATTATTTAGAAATCATTCACCAAATAGCCAATTTCTTGAGTGCCATTATTTAAGAGTTGTTTTTTTTTTCTGTTTCACCTATTTTATGATGAAAGATAAATTTATTTCCTGTAATTCTGTCTTCACAGAAAGTTGACACTCCTATTTTTATAATTTATTTTATTGGTTTTGAGTGAAGGTGAGAAAGAGATAGCACTCCCAGAGCTGTCTCCATAGTTGTATATCATTAGTTCTGACAGTTTAATTCCACACAGGTGGTTATGGGGCTGTGCAGGGTGAAAACTGAACTGGGCACCTCCTGTATGGGAGGCAAGAACCTTCACTGGGAGTCATAGAGGTCACCAGCTGCACTGCAATTCAGCATAAGGATCTGCATGGGCCAGGGCTGGGATTTGAGATTGGAAAGGAAATACTCAATCTGTTGAGCTATCCTGGCATCCTTGACACTTCACTTTTAAACTATCTATGTATTTACATATTTATAAGATATTTTTAAAATTAGTTCCAGGTGTACAAAACAACATAGTGATTAGCCACATGTATGCCCCACAAAGTGATAACCCCAATAGGTCTATTACTCATCTGACACTGTAGATAGTTATTATAAAATTATTGACTATATTCCCATTGCTGTATTTTATATTCCCAACTATATTTTTATATTTGACCCCCAATATTATTTTATATTAGTTTCATGTGTACAGTGTAGTGCTTAGACATTTAAAGATTTATTTTTATTGTTTTTCACAGAGAGAGAGAGAGAGAGAGAGAGAGAGAGAGAGATACAGAGTCAGAGACAGAGAGAAGGGGGAGGGCCCAGAACAGTCTCCATAGTTGCACATCATTGGTTTTTCCACATAGTTTCATTCCACAGGTGGGAGTGGGGCTGCACAGGGCAGGAACTGGGCCGGGGTCTTCATCCCGGTGAGAACTGAACTGGGGGCACTCCCCAGTTCAGCATATGGGTCCTCATGGGCTTGGGCCGGAATTCAATCCTCGGTCCCTGGGGCTGCAAAGTGAGAGCCTAACCCACTGAGCCATACTGAATTCCCACTGAGCCATACTGAATTCCCATTAGACATTTCTAAGATATTTTCTTTTTTTTAATATTTATTTATTTATTTATTTTGACAGAGAGAGAGCGAGCGAGAGAGAGAGAGAGAGAGAGAGAGAGAGAGAGAGAGAGAGAGATACAGAGAGAGAGAGAGATACAGAGACAGAGAGAGAACTGAACTAGGGGAGCTCCCAGTTCAGCATATGGTTCCGCACGGGCCGGGGCCGGGATTCGATCCTCGGTCCCGGGATTCGATCCTCGGTCCCGGGATTCGATCCTCGGTCCCGGGATTCGATCCTCGGTCCCGGGATTCAATCCTCGGTCCCCGGTGCTGCAAAGTGAGCGCTTAACCCACTGAGCCATCCTGGCTTCCACCCATTAGACATTTCTATAATTTATGAAGTTATCCCTCAGTAAGTCTAGTACCTGAATGATGCTATACATAGTTTTTACAATATTATTGACTATATTCCCAATATTGTATTTTATATCCCTGCGACTATTTTGTAACTACCAATTTATATATCTCAATCCCTTCACCTTTGTCACTCAGCCTCCTAAGTCCCTCCCATTATTATAAATAGCACTACAGTGAACAGAGAAGCTCATATATTTTTTCAAATTAATGTTTTGATTTTTTAAAAATAAATACCCACAAGTGGAATTTCTGTGTCATAAGGTAGATTTATTTTTAATATGTTTAGGAAAGCCCATACAGTTTTTTATAGTGGCTGCACAAATTTGCAATCCCAACATTGCACAAGGTTTTCCCCTTCTTCACATCCTCACCAACACTTGTTTTTTTGTAATTTACTGAGGATAGCCACTCTCACATGTGTGAGGTCATATATCATGGTGGTTTTTATTTGCATTTCTCTGATAATAAGTGACTTTGAGCATCTTTTTATATATCTATTGGCCATTTTCATATCCTCTTTAGAGAAATATCTATTCAGATCCTCTGACCTTTTAATTGGATTTTTTGTTGTTGTTTTGTTTGTTTTGTTTTGGTATTGAGTTTTTTTTGGGGGAGGGGGAATATTATTTCTTAACAGACGTATCATTGGTGAATATCTTATCTCACTAAGTAGGTTGTCTTTTTGTCTTATTGTTTTCTTTGCTCTGCAAAGGTGAGTTATAGTCTCTCTTGTTTTTTTGTTTGTTTGCTTATTTGTTTGTTCTTTTTTTTGCCCATACCTGAGGAGATATCTCAGTGAAAATATTACTAAGAATAATGTCTGAGAGTTCACTGCCTATGTTTTCTTCTAGAATATTTATGGTAAAAGTGTACATTTTATCTTGCTCCTGAACTTAATAAAAATACTTTTAGCTTTCCTCCGTTGAGTGTGATGTTAGCTGAGGGTTTGTCACACATGGCCTTTATTATTTTGAGTTATGTTTTCTGTATTCCCACGTTGCTGAGATTTTTTATCATAAATGAATGCTGAATTTTGTCAGAAGGTTTTTCTGCATCTATTAATCTGATCACGTAATTTTTATCTTTCATTTTGTTTATATGGTGTATCATGTTAATTGATTTGTGAATATTGAATCAACCTGCATTCCAGGAATAAATACCATTTAATTGTTTTGTATTACCTTTTTAATGTATTACTGATTTTGGTTTGCTAATATTATGTTCAGGACTTTTGCATGCATGTTCATCAGGGATATCAGTATATAGTTATCTTTATTGGTAATGTCTTTGTCTGGTTCTGAAATTAGGGTAATAATGGCCTCATAGAATGGGCTTGAGAGCCTTCCTTTTTGAATTTTTTGGATTCTTAATTCATATTTGAAAGTTGGTTAATGTTCATGTATGAAACCATCTTTTTCTTGTCTAGGAAGCTGTATATCTCTTCTTGTTTGGAAAGTTTTATATCTCTTTTTCAATTTTAAATAATAGCCTTGCTATGTGTAGAGTAGACTTGGTTGTAGGCCCTTTGTTTTTCTTCATTTTGAATATGTCCTGCAACTACCTCTGGCCTACAAATTTTCTGTTGAGAAATCAGCTTAAAGTCTAAAGAGAGTTCCTTTGTTAGTAACTAGTTGTCTTTCTTCTGCTGTTTTTAGGATTCTCTCTTTGTCTTTAATATTTGCCATTTTAATGATGATGTGTTTCAGTGTGAATCTGTTTGGGTTTATTTATTATTATTAATTGTGTGTGTGTGTGTGTGTGTGTGTGTGTGTGTGTGTGTGTGTGTGTGTGTGTGTGACTCTCTGCACTCCCTTGGCTTGTATGCCTACATCATATTACAGATTAAGGAAGTTTTCAGTCATTATTACTTCAAATAGATTCTCGTTCCCCTGTGTTCTTTCTTCTCCTCTGGTATTTCTATTATGTGATTGTTGTTATACTTTATGTTGTCTTCAAGGTCCCTTAAACTATCTTTGTTTGGTTGTTTAAAATTTTTGCTGTTCTGAATAGGTGTTTTCTGTTACGTTGTCTTCTAAATTGCTGATTTGATCCTCTACTTCATCTGTTCTGCTGTTGGTTTTTTCTACTGTATTCTTCATTTCAGTTATTTACTTATTCAGTGTTCTTTACTTCCGACTTTTTTTTTTAATGGTTTTTACATCCTTCTTTATGCTTTATATTTCTTTTCTAAAGTTTTCACTAGGTATTTTAAGCATTCTTATAACCAGTATATTAAACTCTGTTCCTGGTAAGTTGGTTGCCTCCATTTTATTCAGTTTTTTCTTTTTTTCTTTTTTTTCTGGAATATTCTTTTATTCTTTTATTTGGGACATGTTTCTTTGTTTTCTTATTCTGGTTTCTCTCTATATTTGCTTTTATGTATTAGGTAGATCTTTTATGTTTCTTTCTTTGGTGGGCGGCTTTATGTATTAAGTGTCCTGTGTGATTTGGTGGTACAATCTCCTGATCTCCTGTGTGTGTGTTCTATGAGTATTCCTTGTATTGTTGTATGTATTTTTCTGTTGTATTTGAGCCTTAATTTTTTTTTTTTTTTTTTTGGTGTGAAAGTTGTGGGGTTGACTTTCAGAACCACTGCTATAAAGATTGGCTATATCAATAGCATGTGACCTGCTGCGTGCAGGAGGACCTCTTAAATGAGGGTTTTACCCTAGTGAGCTCTTATTCCTGTTGATTCTAACCTTTGGATATGCCAGTTGTGTGGCTAATCAGGTAGTGCTTTGTTGTGGTGTGAAGCTGGTGTCTGGGAATATTGGTAGTAGTGCCTCTAGAGAGGGGCTCCTGTGCAAGCCAATTTCAGCATACCTATGGCAGGCTCGGGGTGACCTCATAGGGGCTACGAAGTTATATGCAGTTGGCTGCTGACTGCACAGAATCTGAAGGCATGGGGTGCAGGGTGATTTTATTGTGAAGAGACCTGCAGCCACCATTATTGGACCAGGGCCCGCTTAGCAAAAGTCCCAGGGACCTCAGGCTTGTTGCCATTGACCTGCTCCCAGTAAGTTTCAACTGCTTTAAAAGACTCCTTAGGTACATCAGCCCAGTTGGCTGGCTTGGTGTTCGCAGTGCCCCCAACAACGCTGCCCAAGTTGGGTGGGGCAGAATCCCAGAGATCATGTGTTGTGGTTGATGGTTTTTACAATATTAATACAGAGTCTGTTCTTCTGCCAGTGGTGAGCTTGTGGCAATCCTGCAAAACACCCTGAGAACACTGTGGCCAGCCACTGCTCTCCTGGGCCTGCAGAACATTGAGAACCACCCCCAAAAATGCTATAGCATGAGCTGGAACTGATCATCCAGTACCAAAAGGACACTGTAGGCCATTAACTGTTGTAAGAGCCTTCCACAGCTTCGGCACAGAACTTGCCATTCAGGAGTTGTGAGTATTCCGGGAAATGTCACACAAACTGAGTGGGGTGGGGTCCCAGGAATTCACCATGGTGATATATGTGCAGATTTTATCAGACCAATATAGTTGATGTCAGATTTGTCCCTCTGGGTAAAGGTTTAACACAGGAAAGATAATGCCCTTCTATAGGCTACACATGATGTAGGCTCCATACAGGGATATTATTTCTCTAGCCTTTGCTCAGAAGCCACACAACTCATTCTTTCCCTGTATTCTCTGGTACCTCTTGAATTTCTGCCCCTCCGCGGGAGCCCAGGGTGAGTGTGAGTGAATCTGTGTGCAGGCTCTTTTAGAGAATATCTGGGTTGCTATCCAGCCACCTGTCATTTTACTGGGATGGATGGAGAAATGGAACCCTCTCTAATATTTACTGCCTGTTGTTGTGGGGACTCATCTTCCCAGCATAGGACCCAGTTGGCTGGGGATCCCAGTGTTGGGCTGGGACTCCTCACTCTTCAGGGTGAGCCACCATCACTGGGATGTCCCTCTTGATGCTCTACCACTATCTGTGTATTTAAGGTTAGCCCGCTCCACATCTCTGCCCTTCCTGCCAGTCTCAATTTGGCTTCTTCTTTGTATCCTTAGTTATAGTTCTGTTCAGCTAGTCTTCAGATCAAATCTGGAACAATAGTGACAATGGAAGACTCTACGTGGTATAATGTACACTAATCCATTAATTTCTTCCAAGACCATTTTCCCTTTTGAAGACATTGAAGAGTTAAGTTAAATGAGGATATAATGTGAATCCCCATCCCTGAATTTAAAACTTTTTATGGTGACATCAATCTCTCTAATACATACCGAAGGTAATTTGGGATGTGGCTTACACTTTTTATAAAAGAGGAACTTCATGATCTTTCAACATTTATTTCTAGTACAATGATCTTCACTCTAAATATCAGAGGGCAAAGTAGATATTCTCCCATTTGGTGAATATAATTATTCTAAATATATAGAAAAACAAACTGGAAAATAAAAATAATATGAGACTGTGGACCTACTAGTTCCACTGAACTACAGACTTGGGTAAAAACTTACCTTGCACCTGAAGTCAATGAGTATCCATTTCGAGCAGTAGGTGAATTTAGTGCCAGTCTTGATCAAAAGCTTTAGCATTAGTTTTAGATTATAGGTTGTACAATAATCCACATGTTTACCTGACAGATGACCTTTTAGAAATGAGTAACAGGAAGATTTGGGGCACATACTTATGATTTTATTATATGGTTATTCTTCAAGTATCATGAATTATCCTTCATTTTGTGAATGCCTAGTCTGTGAATAGTGCCAGATCTAACATTAAAATGACCATAGTAATGTTATGACAGTGGCTCAAGTGAGGCCTATTTCAAACAGAACTAAATTTTTTTTAAATTGTGGTAAAATTTACATAACATAAATTGTACCATTTTATTTGCTTTTAAGTTCACTGTTCAATGGCATTACATGTATTCAGATTGTTATGCCATCATCACTACTATCCACTTCCATAATTTTAAAAATATTTTCAAACTAAAATTCTCTGCCCATTAATAATAATTCTCTATTCTTTATTCCCCACATCCCCTATCAGCCACCATTTTACCTTTTGTCTTTATCTCTATAAATTTTACTATTGAAGATACCTCACATAACTGACGGCTTAAGTCTTCTTGGATATTTTCTGAGCATGACTTAGCTAGAACTGTGCATGTTTGTTTTTGTGTTTCTGGTTTGTTTGTTTGTTTCCCCCCTCCCCCAATTCTTCTGTATGCACAGCTGCTTTTAAATGTTTTAATTTTTTGAAAAGTCTTACCCTGTTTTGTCTCAGGGCTTTAGCTCTTGGATTTGTCATTTAGTAATCTCTTGCCCCAGAAATCTATAAGTCTGTATTTCCCTTGGCATGCCAGTTGCTTCCAAACACTTCCCCTAGCTCAAGACCTGCGTTGTGCCACCTTCAATCATTTGAACTCTGAGATAGGTGATGTGTGCAATCATACAGTCAACAAAAAGAGAAATTAGGATGTCACACATTGTGTTTCCCTTATTCTCTCTAATTCCTGGAAGACAAGTGGGGATTCTACTGCTGTTTTCTCCAAACCCACACTGGCCATGCTAGAAAGTGAACGAATAAGGGTAATCAAAAACACTACATAATTTTCTACCCTTTTGAAGGAGTCTTTTTCTTTATCAGACATTGCTTGTTTGCTCTAGGTCTTTGAATTTCAGAAATGTTATGAAGTTACTCTAACCAGTCTCCAGATGTTTATTTAACATTGCCATGGAGGAAGGAGGGCTTTGAGTTTACTAGTCTGCTTTCTTGCTAATATCACTCTTCCCAAATTTAGATTTTAAACTATTATTGTAGTTGTTTATTCAGATCAAATGCAATTTAATTGGCCTACTTTTCTGTGTTGGTTCTAGAAACCCTGTAAACTTTTAACTTATAAAAACAAACAAACAAACAAAAACTATTCAATTTTATCAGTCTCAATTACTTCTCTAAACCGCTGCTTATTACAGTAAATCACAGCATCTCCCCACCCCCAATAGTCAATGCTGCTAATATCTGCCCTTAACATCACTTAATTCAGCATTGTTCACCTTCATCTCTGCTGTACGGAAACAGCCATTAAAGTTATTTTGAAGAATTCTTGCTCTCCTTTCACCAATATATTTCTTGATACCTTGATGAAGTGGGTGTCAGATCACATGCTACTAAAAAAAGTTTCAGAGGATGATAAAGATAATATGATAAATCCACTCAATATTGCCTTCTTATATGGTTTTAGATTCCTTACACTGCATTACATCAAGGGCTTTCTGACATCACAACTTAATTTTGCATCATCCATGGTAACATTTAAGTTTAACTCAGCTACTTCAGCTTGCACACTGCATCCAGAATATCTGTACTATCATACAGACCTATACATTTTGACTGAATTACTATAAAATTATATTCACTGTTCTCTAGTATGGCACCATTAAAGTCTATCTTACAAATTTATCCCAGTGTTTGGCTAGTTAAATTTGAAAAAGTGTTTTCTTCATTGATTTTGTACTAGGTCTTTAATAAAGCTTCTTAGAATTTTATGTGGGAGAAAAATTAAGCACATTTATTAATTTAGTTGTATTGGTTATCTGTCATTCTCAGATGAACCTAATGCCATTTACAGTAAGATTTCTATATAAAACACACTTGAAACTATTTGAATTAATTTCTCAAGTTATTACATTAAATTTTGATGGTTAGTTTTGTAAATTTTAAATATTATTTAAAAAAGCTATATTATCTTCATATATCAATCTCATACATTTAATATTATTATTTTAATATATTTTTATTTATTTTTTTTATTTTTGACAGAGAGAAAGAGAGAGAGATACAGAGACAAAGACAGAGAGAGAACTGAACTGGGGAGCTCCCAGTTCAGCATATGGTTCCGCACGGGCTGGGGCCGGGATTCGATCCCCAGTCCCTGGCACTGCAAAGTGAGTGCTTAACCCACTGAGCTATCCCAGCTTCCCCAATATTATTATTTTAAATTCCTCAAATATTAAAATATAGGCAAAACTGTAATAACTAGTATTACAAATATATAACAGTTCTTTGACTTAAACCTGTTCTGAAATTTACCATCATAGAATTAATTCTTTATGCCTATTATTGTAATCCAATTAAAATATTTTTTAATTCATACCCATAAATAATTGATATTCTCTTAGAGGTTTTTAATATTATTTCAATACATTTGTAGGGTTACAGGATACTAAAAGATAAGTTTTAGGCTAACCTCAATTAGAGTTTAACTGTCATCTAACTGAACTTTTAATAGGAATAGGAAATCCAAGAAGAAGTAAAACTATATAGCTACTATAAAATCTTACCCCAACACACCTTTACATTAAGACTGTAACTGTATGTACATTATGATCCTTTCTACCCACACATGTACATGCACACACATCCTCCCCATGTACATATACCCACATACACAACCATAGTTACAATTTGTGTGAGTGTGTATGTGTGCATTTATATGAAAGAATACGGGTGACACTTTTTTTTTTTTTTTCATTTATACTGCATTTAAATCTATTGAAACAAATAAACTATCTTTTTGCATTGTAATTTCTTATTCATCTTTTCTCTAAATCAATTTCTTGGTAAACTCTCAGAGGGCAGTGTCTATATTTTATTTTATTTTAATTGTTTAAATGCTAAACACAAAATCTAGCTTTATATAGGCATTCAATAACATTTAATGAAAAAGTTATAAGAACTCTCTTACATTGGGTCTTAATGGTGACATACCAAATTCTTTGACCTGTAATAATAGTTTCTGTGTTAGAAATGATTTTATATATTATAACACTAGTATCTCTACTATAAATCTTCCTACTATTTTTCTTGTCCAATAATTGAATTATGAACAGTGAGGACAAAATTTGCCGTTTAGTGCCTGTACTATAATTTGTCTTCTTCCTATAAGACATCAAGTATAGCCCAATCTCTTTTTTTATTTATTTAGGTAGATATAATAAATTTTTGAACTATTGTATTAACATCTTAAATTTTACAATGAGTAATATGATTAAAAATGTACTAGTTGGAGGGCGACCCGCTGCCCCCCACGCTATTCCCAAACTTTACAAACACTTTAAGAGGAATGTATTCTTTATCCTCCTCTCTTAGAATGATTGCCTTAAAATGTTTGAAGGTTACTGTCATCTCTGAAAATCTTATCCTCTCCAGGATAACATGCACTATTCTTTCAAACATTTTCAAACTTTGCAAGTATCATTCTAGTCATTAGATTTAAAACTACACTGCAAATATATTATTTTTTATGTTTTATGTAAAAGAAAACTAATGTACAGTTTGTGTTCAGATTTATTTGAAATTAGCCAAAGACATAAGGCAAATACAAACATTTAAAATGGGTGTACAATCTTTTGCCTTCCCTGGGCTTATTGGAAAAAGAAGAATTACCTTGGGCTACGCATGAAATATATTAACACTAATGATAGCTGATGATCTAAAAAAATCACACACACAAAAATCTTATAATGTTTTAAGAAAGTTTATGAATTTGCATTGGGCCGCATTCAAAGCTGCCCTGGGCCATGTGAGGCCTGTGGGCCATGGGTTGAACAAATTTGATTTAAAGCTTGAGTATTCTGTAAGATTCTGGTTATTCTATACATAATAACAATTAAAGCTATGTAAGCTAGTTAAATATCTTCTAAAGAATTTAGAAAAAAAAAGGAGAGAAAGCTAAGAACAGGCCCTAATACACTGGTAAAGCCCGAGGAAGAACTCTGAATGACAGTATCAAGTGACAGCATACTGTGTAAACAGAGCCTTGAGGTTACATGTCAAAGAGGAGGGTGTGCTTAGGCTATTTAAATATGGTAGTATTGACCCAAATGGACTTTCAATTTGAAGATTAGTTTTTAAATTAGAACAATTTTTCAAAACATAGCTATGCATATTTAAATGTACTTGTGAAATTGACATTTGTTGTTAAGTTGCCAAAAAGTTAAACATTAAAAAGGAAGGAAGGAAGGAAGAAAGGAGAGAAAGAAAGTTCATATCCATCTGTTTCTATACCTGGTACACCTATTCCTGCCCACCCCACCCCAGTTCAAGCCAGACCCAGGTAGTATCCATTTATATTTTACTGTCAGCTTTTTGCTCCCCACCAAATCTGTGCTTCTACTTTTATTTTTAAGTATTCTAACAAATAAAGATCTTTCTGTTGACTTTTTTAATAGAAAATTTATATTCAGATTTCTCTACTAATGATTCATGTACCACGAGCATTTCAATGATTTCTTAGAAAGCAAAGAAATAAGAAATATTATAAATGATTCTTTAATCAGAAATGTTTTACTGCATCATTTATGAAATACATAGTAAATATATTTAAATGTTCTAGACTACAATACGTACTTTTGAAATTACAATTCTATTAAAGAACTCTTCATGAAATATTAAAAAAGAAAATTAAAATAAGATATTTTGATTTCCCCATACTGTTAATAACTTTATTAAAATTTTGTTTTGGGGTTATTTTATGATTAATAATAATAATGTACTGTAAATTTATCTAGCTGAATACCTTTTATAAATAAGTCACTTACAGTGAAAATAGAACCTTAGCTTCAAAAGCAACCATAAGATTATTGTCTTCATTTGCCAGAATTACAATACAAAATAAGAACTTAGAACATAAAATATCCTAAGGCCCCTGATAACTAAAGTCTAATCTCTATTTGGACATTGTCCCTTGTACTCCAACTGTTGTCATTTTCACTGAAACAGTGACATTAATTGTATAAAAAATTGTGATTATTTTTTGTTACTACAGAAATGTTTATTTGATGACTCAGCAAAACCCTATTCGCCCATCCTCCCTCCCCATTTCAGGGATGGACAAATAGAAATTTACAGGAAAAAAAACTATATTCAAGCAATGTATAAGAATAAAACAGAAATTAAAATATATGAGGATTGCCTTTCTTTTCTAGAACACTTTTAATGAACAAAATAGTTTTAGCTGCAGATGAACAAATTCAAAAGAATGGAAAAATTTAAATGGCATACTTATTTTTTCACACCTGCTAACAGGTGCTAAAATCTTTTGGAATGGTCTGAATGGAGATTTTTGAAACCAAAGTCTCATTATCATAAAACCCAGGATCAAAAAGACTATGAAATATTGAGGATGATTTAGTTTTCAAATGCAAAGCAGCAGCTGGATTAAAATACAAGGCTACTGAAAAATCCTAGAGAGAAACAACTGACATCTTTAGTCATGGGATGTGCTCTCAGACAATGAACAGACTGATTGGACACACAAAAATGAGAAAATTCATCATGTTCTTATTCTAATAAGCTTCATCTCAGGAAACTGATGTGTGGCAAGCTGCAGTAGGGCATTCTTTTACTTAGCAAAAAAAAAAAACAAAGAAGTGATTGATACTGGGATAACATAGGTAGAAATAAATTGTTTTTGCTAAGGTTACATTTACTTTTTAAATAACATCATTTAATAAAAGTTTTTAGTCCTAGAAAAGTTTTCCTACAACACACACATGTGTGTGTACATATATATATGTATATATATATGTGTGTGTGTGTGTGTGTGTGTACATGTGTTTATATATATGAAAGTATATAAAAAGTGTATATAATTATGAGTGTGTGTGCACTTATAAGAAGGAAGAAGGAAAAGTAGGTAGGTAGGTAGAAAGGAAGGGAGGAAGGATAGGGAGAGAGAAAATTCAGACAAAGCCAGCCATTAATATAGACCCTAATAATCTCACCAACTGTATTTTTTAAAATTTAATATGCATTTTACTTTTTAAAAGAATATAAATGCAAAATAAGGACAGTTACACATTCATAAACCTGTGTACATTTATTAGAGGCAGCAAAGGGAACTTTGATTGATTCTGAGAACTTAAAACACCAAAGCAATTCAAACAATGAATGCTTTAAAAAAATTGATATTAATGTACTCTCAGCTTTAATAAAAGTCCCATGTAAGAAAGTACTGGGGAAGCCAGGAAGGCTCAGCAGTTTAAGCACTCATTTTGCAGTCACAGGGACTGAGGATTGAATCCCAGCCCCAGCCCCAGCCCAGCCCTCAGTTTTGTTCTTGCCCAGTTCTCACCCAGTTCCTGCCCATGTGGCTTCTACCTGTATAGAACAAAAACCATGTGGAGAAAACTGATGACATGTACTATGGAGAATTCTCTGGGCCCTTACCCTTTACTGTGTCTCTCTCTTTCTCTGTTTCTGTCAAAAACAATAAAATAAATCTAAAAAAAAAAGGAAAGAAGAAACTATTAAAGAAAAGGTAATTTCATTGTATGGCAAAAGAGTTGTTAAATGCATTCTTTGTTATGATATTCTGTGTCCCTTACTTAATGATCATCATTGAATTTATTTCTAAGAAAATTATTTTTCTCTCAAAGCAGGACTAGTTCTATCAAGTTATGGAATGTTTTAGAAAACAACCTATACATTTTATTATCTTAAAAAACAAAAGGAAAAGAAAGGAGAAGAAATTAAAGTTGCTTTATGTAATTGCAGACTCCAGTGCTGTTGTTTTAGTTTTATGCTGATCTCGGTTCTTTTCTTTTAAAATGAGGCAACAAAAGCATGGTCAGTATTAATTTTAAGGAAGTAGTATACATTTAATTTGAGAAATATGAAAGGATTATAGAGCAAGGAGGAAAAAGACTGGCCTGACAGAATAGCTAACATTTTAGTGTGTATATATGAGGGTAAGCTAAGAATCAATTATTGTTACTAGCTTTGATTAATGATATGGGGACTACAATAAAGACAATTACTTTGGAAGTTTTTCTTCCTAAATGTTATAAGCATAAAATTGTTTATTGTTTTTGTTTTCTTTAGCTATTACCTTCATGCTTCTAATATTATTTAGTAATTGCTTTGATTTTTTCTTAAAAAGTATTTTAAAAGCATAAAATAATACATGTCCTTTGTAAAAATTAATGAAAAAAATGTCATAAAGTGAGTTTCTAAATAAAATTACTAGTTACCCTGACCACCCAGAGAGTATCATCACTGTTAATATGTGTTGTATATTACTCCAGCCAGCATTGTCATTTTATCCCACTTAAACAGTGATTCCAAGTCCATATACTGAACATTCTGCTTTCCTCTGCTTTCTCATTTATAAAGTTAGAAAGAAAAGAATAACCTTCAACATAAACTTATAAAGATAAAATGTAAAAATATTTAGATTAATGACTGGCCTTAATTTGAGCCTTCTGCTCAAAAAAATGAGTATATTTTTAAACCAATTATGTCTCAGCTATTTTTCTAGGCCAGGGCTATTCAGTAGAAATACAATTTAATTATAGCCACATTTAAAAGGAAGAAAGATCTCAAATAAGCAATCTACTTTTATAATAAAGGAACTAGTGAAAGAAGAACAAACTAAGTCCAAAGTTACCAAATGGAAGAAAATAATAAAAATTAGAGAAGAAATAAATGCAATGGAAAATGAAAAACAATAGAAAAAATCAATGAAACTATGTATAGGTTTTTGAAAAGATAAACAAATTGACAAACCCATAATTAGACTAATCAGAGAGAAAAAAATAAAAAGAAGACTCAAAATCAGAAATGTGTGAGGAAGCATTACAAATGACAACACAAAAGTGAAAAAGATCACAAGAAACTATCATAAATAATTATATACCAATAAATTGGCCAACCTAGAAGAAATGGATAAATTCCTAGAAACATATAACTTACCAAGACAGAATAAAAAAAAAGAAATAGTAACTCTGAACAGACCTATTACAAATTAGGCAACTGAACATGTAATTAAAATCTTGCCAATAAAGTCTAGGACTAGATGGCTTCATAAATAAATTCTATCAACTATTTAAAGAATACTAATACTTCTTAACTGTTCCCAAAGTAGAAGAAGAAACACTTTCAAACTCACTTTATAAGGTCAGTATCACCCTAAGACCAAAGTCAGACAAAGATATTTGTAACTTAGACAACTATATACCAAAATCTTTGATAAATATACATGTAAATCCCTCAACAAAATATTAGTAAATCAAATTCAACAGCATATTAAAAAGATCATACACCATGACTAAGTGGGACTTATCTCTGAGGTGCAAGGATAGTAAGCATGTGCGAGTCAATCAATGTGCCTGTAGACTGTGCCTGTGATGGGCCCCCCTGAAGGCACTTAGGAGGATGGGGGCAGCTGGAGGGGGCCCGGTCCCACGGCAAGAGTGTGAGAACCCACACCTGCCAGGACCAAACCCACTCTTGAACCTGCTTGCAAGTAGTAATTTATTTCTACATTTAAACATTACTCATTTATTTTACCTCAGTGTGTCCAGTTCCTGGCAATGAAAAGAGTGTTGCTGACACAGCACAATCTCACCGCTGTACTTCAGTTAATGAGTAGTTTTTCCTATAGTTGAAAAAACTCCTTTTTGTTTTTCCTTGCTACTTGCTACTTGTAATGATGTAAACCCTGGCTATATAAGTGAACTAATAAAATTATTCGGGGTTGTCCTTAAAAAAAAAAAAAGTTAATTAACATAATGAAAGGATAAAAATGACCTGATCGTTTAAAACAATTAGAAAAAAGTATGACAATACTCAACACCTTTTCATAATAAAAACTCTAAATAAGTTAGGTATAGAAGAAAGTTATCTCTACAGATAAATGCCATATATGAAAAGTCTATATCTAACATGATATTCAAAAGGAAAAAAGAACTGAAAGTTTTTTATCAAAGAACTGAAAGAAGTCAAAGATGCCCACTGTTACCACATTTATTTAACATATATTGAAACTCATAGGTAAAGCAATTAGGTAAAAAATATAAATAAAATAAAATAAGATAAAATTTAAAACTGGAAAAGAAGTAAAATAAATTTCTGTTTTTAGAGAACACAATCTTATATGTAGAAAACCCTAAAGAACACACACACACACAACAGTTAGAACTAAAATAACAAATTCTTTGAAGTTGTAGGATACAACTAGCAACATACAATTATCAGTTGCATTTCTATATACCAACAATAAACTATTCAAATAAACTATTCAAAAAGATTTAAAACAATCCCATTACTATTACATCAAAAAGAATACAACATGTAGAAATAAACCAAGGAGTTGAAAGGCATATACCCTAAAAATTCTAAAACACTGTTATAAAAATTAAATCAGACACAAATAAATGAAAACACATGCCATATTCATGGATTTAAAAAAATCAATATTGTTAAACTGTTCCCCCCGCCCCCACAAAAAAAGGTCCATACTACCCAAAGTGATTTATAGATTCATTTTAATTCCTATCAAAAATTTCACTGGCATTTGTTTTACTGAAATAGAAAATACAACCCTAAAATTCATATAGAACCTCAAAGATCCCAAATAGCCAAAGCAATCTTGAAAAAGAAGAACAATGCTGAAGACATCATACTTCCTAGTTTCATAAAACATTGCAATGCTGCAGCAATCGAAGAAGTGTATTGCTGAGATAAAAGCAGATGTGTAGATTGATGAAACAAAATAGAAAGCCCAGAAATAAAACCACATATATATGGTCAACCAACTTTTGAAAGAATACCATTAATGCAGAATTGAGAAATGATACTCCATTCTGTAAATAGTATTGAGAAAACTGGATATGTACATGCAGAGAATAAAATTGAACCTATTTTATACCATATACAAAAATCAACTCAAAATAAACACCGAAACATGAGACAATCCTTGTCTTCAAAGAGGACTTGTCAATAGAAGATAAACATAAAGAAACTAAAATGGAATAACATGGTGGATAGCTACTTTGCTAAAATGCTTTTATAGCTTAGACAAGGAATCTCAGATAAGGTGGTAGTACTTACATTGAAAATTAAATAAGAAAAAAGTGCCTACTAAAATATATATAAGAGGAAAGGGCCCAAATAAATATAAATTTAGAGGAGGAGGAATTAAAATGGCTACATTAGAGGTGCTCCTGATAAAGTCTCCTGGTAATTACAACAAATAGAACAAGTATAATTCAACAAAGGATTTCCTACAGAAAACACAAATATAGCTAAGAGATCCGCTTATCACATCAAAGTACTTGCAGGTGGGCAAAGAGGCTCAAACTGAGGAGGAAGAAAGTGGGATTTCAGAGACATGGTCTGTACACAGGTCCCTTCTTAGAACTCTGCAACTGTAAGGGAGAGGAGGGAGAAGGAGGCTGGTGAACATCCAGGACCTCACTCAGAGGGATGGAGAAAAAGAGGCTCAAAGATAGGTGCCATGAGATGTTGAAACCAGACCTCACTTTGTACCCAGGAGTTACAGACACCGGTGCCACGAGATGCCACAGCCTGAATTTACTCTGGTTCTGGTGGGAGGGGAGGGTGCAGGTAGAGAAAAGGGTGGTCAGTGAAAACTCACAGCTTGACTCCACTTGGTCTGGGAAAGAGAAACAGACAAAAAGGGTAAGGGCACAATTCTCTCTCCTGTCTTGGGTATCAACATATTAAATAGCTGGTCCCAAAACTCAGGGCAGAGTCCTCTGGGCAAAATAAATATACAGAAGTGTATTCCTACATTGCTCCCACTGACAAAGGCCGAGAAATTGGTCACTCTCCTCTACTCACCCTTCTAGACTTCTGCCTTCCAACTCCTCCTGATATTAGCAGTGAGCCCCAGAAGAAACTATAGTAGTAAGTGTTGGGTTAAGAAACAAAATATATATAAATACAGAGAGAAAGTCAAAAGGAGGAAACAAAAATATGTCCCAAATAAAAATAAAAAGCAAAAAATCTCAGAAAAAGGCCTTCATGAGATGGAGACAAACAACTTATCAGAGATAGAGCTCAAAACAATGGTTATAATGATGCTCAAGAAACTTGGAGATAATTTAAACGAAGAGATAGGACTTATAAAAAAGGACATAGAAATCATAAAAAAGAACCAGGCAGAAATAAAGAATATAGTAACTCAAATGAAGAATGAAATAAAATAAATTATCAGATAGATGAAATCAGTGATTTGGAAGAAAAGGTAGCAGAAAACACCCAATTGGAACAACAAAAAGGAAAAAAGAATTAAAAAAAAATGAGGATAGTTTAAGATTTCTTTGGAGCAACACCAAGCATAACAGAATTCACATTATAGGAGTATCAGAAGAAGAGAAACAAGGTGTGGATACTTATTTGAAGAAATGATGACTAAAAATTTCTTAATCTGGCAAAGGAAATAGACATACAAACTGAGGAGTCACAGAGAGTTCCCTTCAAGATGAATCCAAACAGGCCCAAACCAAGACACATCATATTTAAAATGTGTAAGATTAAAGGTAAAGAAAAAATTCTAAAAGCAGCAAGAGAAAACCAAGTAGTAAATTGTAAGGAAGCATCCATATGACTGTCAGCTGATTTCTCAAAAGAAACTTCACAGGCTAGAAGGGACTATTAGAAAATACTCAGCACGATGAAAAGAAAGGAACTACAACCAAGATTAATGTATCCAGCATGGTTATCATTCAAAATCGAAGGTCAGATTAAGAGCTTCCCAAACAAGAAAAAACTAAAGGAGTTCAATACCACTAAACCAGTACCACAAGAAATGTTAGAAGGACTTCTTTTTAAAAATATTTTATTTATTTATTTATTTTTGACAGAGAGAGAGAGAGAGAGAGAGAGAGAAAGAGAGATACAAAGATAGAGACAGAGATTGAACTGAACTGGGGGAGCTCCCCAGTTCAGCATATGGGTCCACACAGGTCGGGCTGGGATTTGATCCCCAGTCCCTGGTGCTGCAAAGTGAGCGCTTAACCCACTGAGCCAATCTGGCTTCCCCAGAAGGACTTCTTTAAGGTGGAAAAAAACTAACAAACAAAAAAACAGAAACAAAAGTTATGAATAAAAAAATGGCAATAGTTGCATATCTATCAACAGTTACTTTCCATTTAAAGAGCTTAAAAGCTCTAATTAAAAGACAGGAAAGGTATTGCACTGAGTGGAGTGTCATACAAAGCAGGACAGATGCAAATTGACTTATATAGGTGAGACTCAAAATAGAAAATAAACAACAAAACAGGAACTGATTTATAGATACAGAAAATATTTGGATTGTTGGCAGCTGGGAGGAGGGTTGGGGAAGTGGGTGAAATAAACGGCAGAGGTTGGGAAGCTCAGATCAGTTGTTACAAAGTAATAGTTATGGGATGTAGGTTATAGCATAAAAATATAGTCAATAATGTTGAAATAAGTATATGTAGTGTCAAATGGGTGATGGGAAGAGAACAGGAAGGGTGGGTGAAAAGAGGGAAAAATTAAGAAGTACAAATTCATAATTGCACAATAGTCACAGGGATATAAAGTACAGCATAGGGCATATAGTATATAATATTGTAATAACTATATATGGTGTCAGATAGGAACTAGATGTATCAGAGTGATGAGTTTTAAGGTTATATAAATGTCTCATCATGGTGTTACACACCTGACACCAATATAATATTATATGTCAAATGCAATTGAAACATTTAAAAAAACATCAAATTGCAAAATTCATTAAAATATATTTTATTAAAATATAAATAAAAAAGACATAGTCCTATTCAGCACTAGTACAAGTCCTGATAAAAGTAGACAATCATTGAATAAATAAATGAATAAAGGGTATGGTGTTAAGGGCTGCATCTATAATCCAAATCAAAGGCATTAGCTACACATTTCCGAATAGCCACATTTATGCATATATAAAACATTTTGCATTTTTAAAGTTTTCATTTGTGTAATCTATATGATTTTTGACATCAATACAAAGGAAACATTGTACAGAAAAATGGGGAGATGTAAATTGGTATAGCCACTATGGAAAATAGTATAGATGTTCCTCAAAAAATTAAAAACAGCACTATCATATGATCCATCAATTCCATGTCTGGCTATATATCCAAAGGAAATGAAATCACTATCTTGCAAATGTATTTGCACTCCCATGTTCACTGTAGCATTATTTACAACAGCCAAAATATGGCAACAATCTAAGTGTCCACTTATGGATGAACGGGTACAGGGGGGGAAAAAAAAAATATATATACACACACACACACACACACACACACACAGAAAATGAAGGAACTCCTGCCATTTGCAACAACATGAGTGGACCTTGAGAGCCTTATGCTAAGTAAAGTAAATCAGAGAAAGACAAATACTACATGATCTCATCTATTGTAGCATCTAAAAACACCAAACTTAGGGAAGCCAGGATGGCTCAGCAGGTTAAGTGCTCACTTTGCAGCCTGGTCCCAGTCACAACCTGTGCGGACCCATATGCTAAACTGGGGTGTAGCCTCAGTTCGGTTCTCACAGGGACAAGCTTCCCCTGTGGGAGTCCCTGGTTAGGTCCCCAGGCATGGGGGCATGCCTCCTATGCACAAGGCCCCTGGCCAGTACCCACCTTGTGTGGCCCCCACCCACCTGTGTGGAACAAAACCACGTCGAAAACTAGTGGCGTGCAACTATGGAGACTTCTCTGGGCCTTTCCCCTTTTCTCTGACTCTCTCTGTCTCTGTCTCTCTCTTTGTCAAAAACAATAAAATATATCATTTAAAAAAATAAAATAAAATAAAAACCTCAAACTCACTGATACGAACAGATATGTGGTTGTCAGAGGCAAGCAGTGGGTAAAAGTAGTCAAAAGGTAAAAACTTAAGATAAGTAAGTTCTGGGGATGTAATATATATCATAGTGATTATACTTAACATACTGTATTGTTACTATATTGTGTATTTGAAAGTTGCTAAGAGTAACTCTTAAAACTCTCATCACAAGAAAAATTTTTGTAATAATGTATGGTGATTGATGTTAACTAAACTTGTGGTAATCATGTGACAAAAATACATGTGTATGTCAAAATCATCTTGAACTGTTACAATGTTATATGCCTATTATGCCTCCATAAAATTACCTGGAAATAAAATAAAGAAGGGGAAAACAAAATCGTTTTTATTTGGGTGACATCAATACAAAGGAAGGCATATATCATTTCAAAAGACAAGAGACTGATTGAGAAATAAAGCAATAGATATCTAATTAAAGTACTAAGTATTCTTGAAAATACATATTTCATGTAATTTCCCCAACAGAGGAAAACAAATCATTTAGTATTAAAAAAAACAAGAGAGAAAAAAATGTTCAGCATGGCTGAAATATGCTGAGTGAAATGGAAAATGGAAGAGGTGAGAAATAATATTAAAGGGCAGTTAAATAGGGCCTTCACACTCAAGGTAAGATGTGTGGATTTTATTCTGTTTGCTACGAGAGTCAAGCAGGGTGATGAAATGATTTGCTCTGTGATAGAAAAAAAAACTGTTGAATAATGAATAGGCTGCAGTGTGTGAAGTGGGAAAGTAGAAATGGGTGGCTTAACGATATAAATTTATTTTCTCACAATTCTGGAGTCTAGAAATCTAACACCAAGGTGTTGTCAAATTATTTCTTCTGAAGATCTCATTTCTTGTCTTGTAAATGACCAACGTTTTTGCTGTCTTCACATGGTCTTTTCTCTGTATCTATTTGCTAATATCCTCTTCTTATAAAAACACCCATCACTCTGGATTAGAGACCACTCATATGACATCATTTTATTCAGTTACTTCTTTAAAGGCGCTGTCTCAAAATACAGTCACATTCCTTGATACTGGGAAGGTTAGGACTGAAACATGTAAATTTGGGGAAAGATACAATTCAACCTACAACAAGCATCAATGAATACTTCACAAGTGTTCTATGGATCTCAACTTGGCGAATATGGATGTTATGATAAGAGATATATCCTGCCTTTCCCATCAAGTTGGTACATTAATCGTCTTCCAAATATACTTTCTGTTTACTCACATATATACTTTCTTATTTCTATTAACTTATCAAAATTCTACCTATGTTTCAATGTCTAAACATTATATGCCCTTTATAGCATGATTTGGGTTGAGACCAAAATTGTGACAGAAAGGTTTTATCAAAATCCCTAGCACATTGCTCTCTTCCTCAGCTCTTTTTCCTTTTCTCTCTCTCCTTTTCCTTATCTCTGTTTTTATCTTTTGCTTCACCCACTTCCTCCCATCCCTCCCATTTTAGTTGTGCTGTCACGTTTTACTTCACTAATATTTTCTGTTCCAGTGTTCATAAATGTTACATATAAATTGTAAATAGTTTGCCTAAAAACTTAAAATAATACAATTACTATATGTGAATCAATATGGAGAGGGAATAGTTTTGAATTTCTAATTTTAGGGATGTAGGCTTAACATAATGGTTAAGGAGATATCTCACCTGTTTTTTTAATATAATGAGAAGGAACAGAATATATATATGTATTTGATTATATATAAACAGAATATATATATATATATATGTATATATATATATATGTGTGTGTGTGTGTGTGTGTTTGTGAGTGTGTGTGAGTGTGTGTGTATGGTATTGAATGTGGCCCAATACACACTCATAAACTTTCTTATAACATTATGAGATTTTTTTGTGATCTTTTTTTTTTTTTAGCTTATCAGCTATCATTACTGTTAGTGTATTTTATGTGTGGCCCAAGACAATTCTTCTTTTTCCAATGTGTCCCAGGGAAATAGAAGGATTGGACACCTCTGCTCTAGACAGAGTAGTTAGAAA
The DNA here is from genome assembly GCA_004027555.1 of Craseonycteris thonglongyai. Taxonomy (NCBI): domain Eukaryota; kingdom Metazoa; phylum Chordata; class Mammalia; order Chiroptera; family Craseonycteridae; genus Craseonycteris; species Craseonycteris thonglongyai. The sequence goes on from PVKE010006186.1 coordinate 46,748, forward strand.
CTGCTCTCTCAGAAGGTGACATTTATTTTATTTCAAGGACTAAAAGAGTGAACTTTTTGAAGAGTTTGAAGAAGAGAACAGAGTGAGAAATGATGTAGACCCTACCTGTAGACAACTATAAATCAGTTAGACACTGTCCATGTAGAGAAAGAAAGTTGCCTATATTAAACATGACCATAGTATGCAGGGAAATAAGAAAGCCACAAATTCTCAGCAGCATACAATAATATTTTATTTAAATAAAAAATCTGTCACAGTTGTGAGTCCGCAAGTCTACACTAGACTTGGTAAGAGGAGGTAGGCTGTTGTTTCACACATCTTTCGTACCCTTGGGGCCAGGAATTTTGGGTAAGCGTATTCTTATGATGATCATAGCAGAGGAACAAGTGAGTAAGCGAACATTCACAATCACATTGCTAGCTTATGCTCAATTATGTATGACATTCAGTTATCTAAAGTCATATTACTGAGCTCAGTGACCAAGATTAAATATACTCTTCCTATGGAGGTGAGTAGATTGTATGGCTATTTTTGAACACCAATCTAACCTATCACATCAGTGAGAATAAAGATAGAATTTGGGGGCATCCTTTTGCATTCAAAGGCAGTCCATATATAGCTTTCATCCTACACTGACGAATTTTACTATTATACTACACAGTGTAAATGCATGCAGATATTGTTCTCCCAAGAAGCAGGAAACACTACGTGAAACCATAGGCATCATTGTGGCCAGAGTTTGGGTACATAGAACTATTATTGTAGGACTATACCTTATTCATAGTCCCAAGCTGATTGCAAAACCACAGTATTTTTCCTGTATCAATGCAAAGATTGACTTCAGCCAAATTACCCATTACCTCAAAATTTTAAAGTTGTAACAAGGTTGGGATGGTAGTGACAATTTTTCTAACCACTTACTCTGGCTTAGTTATTGTTCATTTTCCATTTAGTGATAAGAAACTAACACTCAAATATTAAAATATTCTTAAATATCACTGGATTTGAACAGAGAAATGCCTGACTTTATGTGATGTTTTTATTTTTCATGAAACCTGTAATTTAATTTGTGACATTGTGAACAATTAATAGCTGGAATAACCAATTGCTGCCCTTGAGGTTTTTGTAGTTTTAAGGCTGAAAATAGAAGAGATGAGTTGTACAATTTTATAAAAAATGAGTTTATGGCTTTAAAACTGAGTTCATCAATGACATGTTAGTGAAGATGATATACAACTTTAAATGTTAATCAGTATTTCTTTTTTTAAGGTTACAAATTAAAAAAAAAATTGTGATTCATTGTTACTTAACACTCAGGACTCAGGTTCAATATCTTCAAAATAAGGCTACGTTACTAGATTAGCAGAATTTATAAGAATATTCTTAAGGTGATTTTTAACTATTAAGTTCCACTGGGATACAGACATGGAAAAGGTAGATAGTTGTAATTCTAATTCATGCCACAAGAGGATAGTCTTCTCGCAGAAAAAATTTAATGCTTTTGTTTTCTTTATTTTGTATCAGCATTACAATATTAAAATTCAAATTTTAGAAACCATGTCAATTGAAGTTAGAATTTATGAACTAAAGGTTTATAAATGCAAGCATTTAAATCTGTTTTGCTATGAGATAATAGAGATAAAAGGAAGAAAGTGGAGATCAATGATGATGTATTATTACAATAATCATAACATACTGTTTTAGTAGTTAGAATTTTTTCTCTAAATAAGTAATATTTTTCCATGAACAATCATTTTTCAAATAATAGTATACTTATGAAATCTGTGGGGGGAAAAGCAGAGAATCTCAAATTGTACATGGATTCTGTTAGTACAATTAAATTATCTTCTCTCTTTTAAATAAATCTATTTAAATAACCTAAAATTATTTTTCCACTAATTTAAGTATATTGTTGGTATTGCTTTTATTCTACACAAATGCTTAGTTAAAAATATTTACCAAGAACTGTACCAAGAAGAAAATTATTGCTCTTTTATCTTTAAATCTGGGTTGTTCAGTGTAAGAAAACTCTATTTCAGTATAAAATAGAATAAATGCTCATCCCAGATTTGTTACTAATTAACCAAGCAGGTTACAGAAACCAGGGTATCCTCACTGATTTCTCTCAGTGGTTTAATATGTAAAATAGAGAGCTTCATTTTCCAAACTTGGAGATGTTCCTTTGACATTTTTGTTTTGTTTTGTTTCTATTCTTTCCTCTAACATTTATGTTTCTTTGACAATGTGAAGAAAATATAAAGAGCAAGAGTTAATTCACGCTGTGCCTGATTCAGCTTTATCCTAGCATTGCTTTAATAAGGATACTATTACTCTGTAGAACACATGTAAATGCCAATTAACTTCAAACCAATAGTATTTGAAAGCCCCTTATTTATTTATTTATTATTTATCACTGCCCCTTAAACTTTTCACTCAAATAATAAAAAGACTTAGGAATGAAGACCTTCTCTAGATCAAAGATAAAAATGAGAGCTTAAGTGCTTTCTTCTTGGCTCAAAAATCCATTCCAAGACTTGTATGTGGTAAGAATAATAGTGCAAATCATGTCATAATCTATAATGCCAGTCTCCAGACTTACTCAAATTCTACAGTTTGCACACTAAAAGTTGAGGAAGGGCACTGCATGTGACGGATACCTGGTTGTGATATCCAACACTCAATATTGACTGAGAATCAAGGGAACAGTTTCAGTGACTGTCATCTTAAACAAGTGCCATATCAACAAGAGATGATGAAAGAATAACCTTAACAGCTGTAGGAACATATTCTTCAATCAGAATGTGCAAATATCTGGGCTTCTCCACTGGAGCTTCAAAATAGTATTTCAAACTCAAATCTAATTAGCAATAAAAGTGCTATTTACCTGGAAATTATGTTGTTGCACAGGTGTGTTGCCGCTAGAAAAGCCATTCTAACACTCAGCTCAACAATGTGCATATGTTAACCTTGTTTGAGTTGGTTTATGACTATTAGCAGTGGTGCTGCCAAGTAAGTTGTTTTCAAAATGTTAATTACCTTATTCAAAAGAATGGTTTGCTATCTTTTTAGTATATGGCTTTGCTTCATAGGTTAGATAATTTTCTGTCCTTTAAGTTTTTCCAGTGTCAAACTGAACAGAAAAACTCAATACCCATCTCTATATGAGGATGGAGAGTGGTGAGTACAAGCATCAAAGCAGTCAGGCGGGACTCCTTTCTGTGAGACAGAATTTTAGCTTCTTTGTTATACCCATTCCTGTTACTGCTTGAGTCTAAGGAGACAGAGAAAAGAATGTGAATATATGGTACATCGGGCACATGGCTAAAGCAGGTCTAAGATACTCTATAGATTCAAAGAACCAGAAATAGATGTTAATAACTAAAGTTATACATAGCTTTGCCTCACCAAGAATAACAATGTGGGGTAAAGAAACTATTGCAATACTTTTTCTTGTCAACAGACAAAAGACTATATAAAGCATGCAAGAAGATCTAATACTTACCTAGACCTAACTATATCCCAGGTGCTCTGTAATAGCCTCAACACAATCCTGAAAGGAGACATCATTATCTTCATTGTTCAAATGCAGAAACAAAGACTTAGAGAACTTGAATAATTTGTTCTCATTAGTGCCAGAGCATAAATTAAACACAAGTACTGTATGTGTTATTCAAAGACCAAGTATCTAAAATAGTTTTTCAAAAACTATAATTTGCTTGCAAAAATAAAGAACTGACCAAATCTCACTAACCTACGTATTCTTATCTTTTCTATACCGTTTTTCACTGTGCAGAAGTTTTTATTAATGTTTTCTTTTTGTTACCGAAGAGCATAACACATTCTCTTTTAGTGAAGACCATTCCTGCATCAGACCACCTCAATTTCAATAAAGTCTCTTAATAATACATTTCCTTTTTTTTTCCTTGCTAGGAAAAGTAATAAATTCTCCATGAATATTCAAGAAGAGAGATGTTCTGATTGCTAGTATCTTTCACCTATGAGGCAATATTGCATAAAATCAAGGACTTACGGTGTTCTGAAAATAATGGAAACTGTGGAAATGCAATTTAAGAGACATCTGATACATTGATTGGCATTTTAAATGCCTGTGGGAACTTAGCTCAAGCCTCATAAACGTATAATATCAATATTTCAAATCACTGATTAAAATTTTCTGACTTAGAAAATATACCATTATCAAATTAAAAAAAAAATCTGAAGAACAAATTTTAAAGGAAGCTTTGGTCATAATAGTGGAAAAATATTACATTTGAAAAAATCATTTGATATTGCACTCTTTCCAAAAAAATAGAGTAATTGTAATAGACAGATAAAAGTGAAACCACTCACAAAATAAAATGTAATGACTAAACGAGCATGTGTCAGAGGAAATGAGATGAACGGGACTCAGCCCTGACCTCTTCCCTTTGCCTAGGGTATCTTCTTCAATGACAGTTCGCATTTTGCTTGGACACTTGCAAAATAAGTCACTTACATTCTAAGAAAATGGAATTAATGTGTTTTTTTTTTAAACAGTACTTTTAGTGAAAAATGGACTTAGACAATCTTGTGTTCAGTTCTGAACATAGTTCAGAAGGAAGTTAACGTTGCAGAATCTTCAGTCCTTTGCCTAAGGAAGAACATTTTACCCAAAAGTTTGGAAGTAATAAGGCTACTTTATATTTACCAATAAACAAGTATTATTGTACTACCTCTGCCTTTTGAAAAATTTGGTCCAAACAAGAGTTTTGGTCTAATTTCTCCAAATATATTCTTTAACTTATAAGGGATTATTAAAGTTTTTAGGACTGTGTACATATACACACAAATTTGCCTAACATTCAGCATACTTTCTGTCTAAGTGGAAACTTTTTGTAATGAGGTAATAGGGACTACCAATTTTCTGTTAGAAGGAATATTAGGCAAATGCCTTATCGAAAGCAGAAAAAGCAGTTAAGAGAATTGCTTCCTTATCCAATGCTTCTCAGCCTCCATTTGACATCGGAGCAATTTTTAAAAATTTTGAGTCCGGGGTTCCACTCCAAGAAATCCTTGTACAATTAGTTTGTATTATGTTCTGGAATTAAAGCAAACAAACAAACAAGCAAAAACTCTCAGGTGATTCAAATGTATAGACATTGAGGACCACTGCCTAAGCCTTGTGCTGTACAGCAACAAAGACTCCCTGTTACTTCCCATGGCATTGAGGAGTACGCTCATTGATTCAATGAGGCCACCGCTGGAAAACATCCCAGACTTTCCCTAAAATCCAGTCAAAAGCTGAGAGACACACTATTACCTTACCGATTAGCATACAATAAAATAATTTTGTCTCCTGATTAGACTAACTAATGAATGAGTGACCAAGCCTCTTAGTGTTGAGGCTTTCAGTCCTACAGAAACAATGAAAGATCTAAAATATCTTATTGTACCCACTTACATCTGTCTTGGCATCTCTCTTCACTTTAATTTTCTGTTTCAGACTTTAATTGTTTTCTGTCATAGAAACCACCACCGATTTCAATTGTTCTATTCATCTGCCTTTTCATTTGATTGAGTATTCTCTCTCATGATACAATGTAATCTATGAAATAAAGAATTATTCTCTCTGACTTTCTAGCACTTTAGTATATTGCCAAGCACATAGCAGACCTCCAATAAGAATATCTTGTGTATATTAGGCATTTGCTTAATATTCCTTCTAACAGAAAATTGGTAGTCCCTATTACCTCATTACAAAAAGTTTCCACTTAGAAAGTATACTGAATGTTAGGCAAATTTGTGTGTATATGTACACAGTCCTAAAAACTTTAATAATCCCTTATAAATTAAAGAATATATTTGGAGAAATTAGACCAAAACTCTTTTTGGACCAAATTTTTCAAAAGGCAGATGTAGTACAATAATAGTTGTTTATTGGTAAATATAAAGTAGCCTTATTACTTCCAAACTTTTGGGTAAAATGTTCTTCCTTAGGCAAAGGACTGAAGATTCTGCAACGTTTACTTCCTTCTGAACTATGTATACATATATGTATACATATAAAAACAATAGTTACATGAAACAGCTGTAAACTAAGACAAAATTATATGTACATATATATGTATATACTGAACACACAAATTCATTGTTTTATGTATAATATATACATATCTACATATATATGTATATACAATTGTGTATGTGTATGTATATATGTACAATTGTACATATGTAATTGACTCAGATATTCTGTGAATTTTCCCATGTTGTTTCTGTATACTACACAAATGAGAAAACCAAGCTTAATAATAAATATATTGTTATTTTTATTGACAGAGATGAAGAGAGACAGAGAGAAGGAGGAGGGACCAGAGCAGTCTCCATAGTTGTACATCATTCATTTTGTTCCACACAGGTGGGTGGGGGCCACGCAGGGCAAGAACTGGACCAGGAGGCTCCTGCATGGGAGGCACATCCCTCAAGCCAGGGGCCAAACCAGGGGGTTGAGAACCAAACTGTGGGCCTTCCACTTGGAAAGCACACTCCAGTTCAGCACATGGGTCTGCACAGGCCTGGGACAGGATTTGATCCTTGGTCCCTGGGGATGCAAAGCGAGCACTTAACCCATTGAGCTGTACCAGCTTCCCCTCAAAATAAATATATTGTTTAATGTCCCTTAGCTAATAAGAAGAATCAGAATATTTGCTCAGAACTTCAATTATAGTCTCATTATGGTATCTCATAGTGCCATTATTTGAAGATTTATAAAGGCAAATGACACAAATATATTTTACCAAAAATATGTCAAATTCTTTGCTGATAGGCAAGAAAGATATTGAAAATTTTACTGTATAATAGTCAACATAGTTCAGCTTCCCAGAAATATATCCAACAAACATAAAAACTTTAGGCTTAATCTTATTGGTATAAAGCAATATGCATGAGCAAGAAAATACTTTAAATTCTCATGAGGTATTTATATGTGGCATCTCTATTGTACTCATGATTATAGTCAAATATATCATTTTAAATAAGCAATAGATTCTTCTGTCCTAAAGAAAAGCTTACTAATATGTTAACAAATTGGCACATGATATATGGGCTTTCTAGCAAAAAGATTACTGGTATTTTTCTTATGTTATTTTTGTACTTGTTATATTTGTTACTGTTCATTTAAAAAATGGCAATAAACCAAGATAGAGAAATGATAGTGGAAAGGAAAGGACTGATGAAAAAGCTACTACCCAAACTTAAATATTTTGTAGTAATGATAGAACATGTTTTGGGACAAAATATTATTCCATAAATGATAGAAACATAAATATGATATTGATTATTTAGATATTGTGGTTTATTCTTTTATAAATAATACAGGAATATAAATAAATGTATATAATTGCAATAGACTGAAGTGACTGGTATAAATTTGTAGTTCAAGTTATTAAAAATTAATGCCCTTGCAGAAAGTACACATTCTGTACTTTTGCAAATAACTAAAATCAATTTTTTGGGAAAATATCTTAATGGCAGCATCTTTAGGAAAGTGTAATTATTGCACTGGAACCACAATATTTATCCCATAATCTCATTTACTGAATGCAAGACAAATAATTCAACGTGAAGTGTAGAATATTTATATTCAAAATGTGACATTGAGTAACTAAATATCTTAAAATACATTTCCTATGTCATAGTTGTACACTTTACTCATTCCTGTCACTTATTTTTCACTTAGCTGAGCCTCAAAGATGGAAATCACCAGACAAGGTATGTCTTTAAGGCAGAGAGTAGAGATCTGGTAGTTTGATGTCTGATTTGATTAGGGCTGACAGTAGAGCTGTCTTAAAAAACAAAGACAGACCATGAGCCTCAAGTACTATATAAATTCTTATGTGGAGAATTAAAAATTTTTTTTTTTTTAATAAACTTCAAAAGCCTACTGCTGACCCTATTGACCAAAACATGGCAAGATTTTGATAAAATATTATATAATTTTCTATAACTATCTTATTTTTTTTCTGCTAGCTTTGGTATCATGTGCTAACATGAACACTACAATGTATTCAGTTGAAACAAATTTGATATATACATTTATATACATTCTGATCTATATATTTTTCTATGTTTGATATGCATAATATTATGTTTAAATCTCTTCAGTGTTTGAGTATTGGTGGTAAATCAAAACACTGTATATTCTTTAGTCATGATGAATAAAAAAAGAATATAATTTAACTGTATGATTATTTGCATTTCTTTCTTAAATGCCCTGCTATTTCTCAGAAGATGAAGTAAATAAAGCAAAGAAATGAAATAATGACAACAGTGTACACAAAGAAAATTAATCAATCAATAATAGAAATAAAAGGTTTCTTAACACCTCTTATTAGTTCATCTTGTCCACACCTGAGGGATAGTGTAGATGTCACTAGAAATCTCTTTTTTGAGTCTTTATTAAAAATAGTTCCAATAAGTGCCAAATAGAAAATGATTTCTTCTGATGCATTAATACTCAGTGCTCAGAATAAATGCTATTAATATTCACTGCAGCAGAACTTTAATTGTTATCATTGTCAGAGATCATTAGAACTGTTTACTATGACTGCTTGTATAAAAATCAGTAGTTCTAAAGGGATTTATTAGTTGGATAAAAATAAATCCTCATTTTGAAATCACTGGGGTTGAAAAAATACCTCTTTTTGTTTATGCATTTATTTAAGGACACATGTCTATGACTGCTTGTATAAAAATCAGTAGTTCTAAAGGGATTTATTAGTTGGATAAAAATAAATCCT
>PVKE010006187.1:0-55517 GCA_004027555.1 Craseonycteris thonglongyai
ACCAATGATGTGCAACTATGGAGACTGTTCTGGGCCCTCCCCCTTCTCTCTGTCTCTGTATCTCTCTCTCTCTGTCAAAAACAATAAATCTTAAAAATAAAAATTCACATTCTTAAATAATAACCCCAAAGGTGATGGTATTATAAAGTGGGGGACTCTGAGTGGTGCTTAGGTCATAAGGGTGGAGCCCTCATGAATCAGATTATTATCCTTAAACAGGAGGTCCAAATGCTCCTTTTCCTGTTCTGCCACATGAGGCACAGTGAGAAAGGTACCGTCTATAAAACAGAAAGTGGGCTCTCACCTGATACTGAATGTACTGGTGCCTTGATCTTAGATTTCCCAACCTCCAAAACAGTGAAAAATGAATATGTTGTTTATAAGCCACCCAGTCTGTTTTATAGCAGCCCAAACCGACTAATTTGTACACCTACTTTAGAACATGAAATACAATGACAGAAAGCCCAGCTTAGAAGGTGCTCAATTCCCTTCATTTGTATAATCTATAATAACTATCCTGAATGAAATAAAATTCAACATATACTAGTTTTGTCTTATTGATCCACAAAGAACTTTTTGATTAAAAACAAATAAAAAAAAATTATGTCCTGGATGCCGGGATAGCTCAGGGGTTCAGCGCTTGCCTCATAATCGCAAAGTCTGGGGTTTGATTCCCAGCCCCAGCCTGTTAAACCCCATATGCCGAACTGGTAACCTCTGGGATTGCTGGTGGCGAAGGTTTTCACCTCCCATGCCGGTGATGCCCAGTTTGGTTCCCGCCCCGCATGGACTCATCCACCTATATGGAACGAAACTATGTTACAACTAATGATGTATAACTATGGAGACTACTCTAGGTCCTCTCCCCCAGTTCACCTCACATTCTCTCAAACAATAAAATATAATAAAAAATAAAATTGTCCTTTTCCTAGGAAAAATGTTAATCAATAATGTAGGCTGAACTATGAGGGGTTGTGATTCATTCACAGCATAACAAACTGAATATCCACATGCATAAAATTGAAATGAGACATCTTCATACACAAAATTTAATTCAAACTGAGCATACTTAAATGAAAAACTAAACCTATAACATTTCTAGGAGAAAACATAGGAGGAAATCTTAGTGGTGCTGAATAAGGAAAAGAGTTCTTAGATATAATACTAAAGGCATGATCTATCTATCTATCTATCTATCTATCTATCTATCTATCTATCCAGCTGATAAACTAGATTTCATCAAAATTAAAATTTTTGTATTCCAAAGACTCCATTGAGAAAATAAAAAGATACAAATTCAGTAAAGCTGAAAGACATAAATATCAGTTGCAATAAGTGAACTGAAAGAAATTAAGAAAACAATCATATTTACAATAGCCTAAAAAAAACACCACACAAAACAATTAGACAACGGACCTGGATAGATGTTTTCCCAAAGACATACAAATAGTCAACAGGTATATGAGAAGGTATTCAACATCAATAACCATCAGAGAAATACAAATGAAAAGAATAATGAAACTATATGCCTGAAATTTATATAATTTTACTAACCAATGTCACCCCAATTAAAAAAAAAAAGATAAAATCACCTCACACTTGTGAAGATAACTATAATTGAAAAGACAAGTGTTGGCATAGGTGTGGAGAAAAGGGACTCCACGTAGTCAGTGGGAATTATACTGATACAACCATTATAAAAAGAACAGTAAGGAGGTTCCTCAAAAAACTAAAAAAGAAACTACCATATGATCCAGAAATCCCATTTCTAGATATATATTCAAAGGAAACAAAATCAGTGTATCACAAAGAGATATCTGTACTCCTATGTTCACTGCAACATTATTCACACTAGCCAAGATATGGAAACCATCTAACAGTCCACTGTTAAATGGATGAATGAATGAATAAATGAGGAAAATATGGTATATATACCCAATACAATATTATTCAGTCATAAAAAAGAAGAAAATCCTGCTATTTATTACAACATGGATTAACCTGGAAGACATTATGCTAAGTGAAATAAGCCAGACAGAACAGGACAAATACGGTATGATCTCACTTGTATGTAATCTTGAAAAGAAAAAAGTCAAACTCATAGAAACAAAGTACAATGGTGTTTGCCAGGGACTGGGGGAAAGGCAGAGATGTTGGCCAAAGGGTACAACACACTTTCAGTTATTAGATGAATATGTTCTGGGATCTAACATACAGTACTGTGACTACAGATAACATCATACTGCTTATTTCAAATTTACTGAAAGTAAATCTTACGTACTTTCAATATACACATACAAAATGGTAACTATGTGAGGTGACAACGTAATTAACTGTAATCATTTCGTGTTTATGAAATCATCTTGTGAACTTTAAATAAATATTAGGTCAGTGCAAAAGTAATTGTGGTTTCAAACTGTGAATTTAAATCATTATAACTAGACTCAAACACATCTTTAATAATTGAAATAGGAATGATTACAATCAACACATTTTTTGCCAATAAGAAATAAGTTTATTCCTATAGCATAAAAATCCATGCTTCAGGATTTGATGGAACTCTTGAAAAGTGTTTTCTGCATCCTACTGGTTGTGGAAGTGTACATCATGCAAAAAGTTGCTTGAAGAAGTGGTAGTCAGTTGGCAAGAAGTCAGGTGAATATGGCAGATGAGGCAAAACTTCACAGCTCAATTCATTCAACTTTTGAAGTGTTGGTTGTGCGATGTGTGGTCAGGCATTGTAGTGGAGAAGAACTGGGTCTTTTCTGTTGACCAATGCCAGCTGCAGGGATTGCAGTTTTCAGTGAATCTCATCAATTTGCTGAGCATACTCCTCAGATGGAACGGTTTCACCGGGATTCAGAAAGCTGTTGTGAATCAGACAGGCAGCAAACCACCAAACAGTGACCGTGACCTTTTTTTGGTGCAAGTTTGGCTTTGGAAAGTGCTTTGGAGCTTCTTCTTGGTCCAACCACTGACTTGGTGGTTGCCAGTTGTCATACAAAATCTACTTTGTCACACGTCACAATCTGATCAAGAAATGGTTCATTGTTGTTGCAAGAATAAGAGAAGACAATACTTCAAAATGACAATATTTTTGATTTTCAGTCTGTTCTTAAAGCACCCACTTATAGACCTTTTCCACCTTTCTACTTTGCTTCAAGTGCCGTATGACCGTAGAATGGTTGATGTTGAATACTTCAGCAGCTTCTTGTGTAGTAGTAAGAGGATCAGCTTCGATGATTGCTCTCAATTGGTCATTGTTGACTTTCGATGGCCAGCCAAGTATGGTCCTCATCCTCAAGGCTCTTGTATCTTTTGCGAAACTTCTTGAACCATCATTACACTGTACATTCATTAAAAGTTTTGGGGCCAAATGAGTTGCTGATGTTGTAAGTTGTCTCGGCTGCTTTACGACCCATTTTGAACTCGAATAAGAAAATTGCTCTAATTTACTTTTTGTCTAACATCGTTTCCATAGTCTAAAATAAATATAAAATAAACAGCAAGTAATAAATTAGCAAAAAAAATAATAATAATAAAGCAAGAAATGCTCATTTAAATGATGTATAGCATAACCACATTTAAGAATGTATTCCAAAAGCAAACAGCAAATGTCAACAATGCAAAACCACAATTACTTTGCACCAACCTAATACCGGTACATAGAATTTTGTCAATTTTATCTTAATAAAGCTGGGATAAAAAGTATTTGTCAAACACACACACAAAGAAACAAAAATGAAAAGACAAGGGATAAATTGAGAGAAAATATTTGCAAATGATACGTGTGATAAAGAATTGTATCTAGAATACATAAAGAACTACATTAGACTCTCCATTAACCAAAACTCAAGCAACTGGCACTCTCAACCAGCAAAAAAATGGAAGAAATAATACTACATTTACCCAGCATTAATGGTAGTTAACTGAGATTCTACTTAAATTTATCCGGCATCTACCAACACTCAATGGGCCAGTTAACTGAAAGTCTACTGTATTACAACTCTAAAATAAAAAGGCAAACAATCCTCTAAAAAATTAGCAAAAGTCTCAAATGGATAGTTCACTAAAGATAATAAATGGCTAAAAAGCACAAGAAAATATGTTCGATATCATTAGTTATTAGAATAACGCAAATTCAATGACAAGAAACTACTGCACATCCACTAGAATGGCTGTAATTATAAAGATAATAACTAGTTTTAGTAAGGATATAAAAAGACTGGAACCATCATGAATCACTAGGAGGACTATAAAATGGCACATACAACAACTGTGGAAAAAATAACTTAGCAGTTTCTTTAAAAGTTAAACATAAATTCACTGTCGAAATCGGCAATCAAACTTCCAGCAATGCACCCAAAACAAATAAATATATGCTGACCGAAAAAAAAAAAAAGTATTTGAATGTTCATAGCAATGCTAATTGGGAACAAACCAAATGTTCATCAAATGGTGTGGATGGATAAAATGTAACATATCCACATGGTTGAATACTATTCAACAATAAAAAACTAAAAAAGAACGAAATACTTCACAGCCTTTAGCTCATTTAGTGAAAACATTCACGTATTTTGCTGTGTTTATGCTGTGCCTCTGAAGGTATTATGTAACATACAGTATATGTACCATATTACTTTTCTGAAAGCTACAGAATTCTGAATCACATCTGGCCTCAATGGTTTCAGATAAAGACTGTGAAATTTATAGAGAGTAACTTTACCCAGCCCATATAACACACTTAAGTATTTTCTTATAATAACCTATATTATTAACCACCATCCATTTCCCAACTATAAATTTGCTTTAATATTTTTAAAAATGACTGAACATGAAGCACGCAGTTCTTATGCAGATAGTGACTTGGTTGTTTTATGATTTAAATTTTAAGCAAATTTGGTAGTGTCCTTTAAGACACAGATCCCAGTTTGAAAAAGGCAGCATGAGAGGCACTCCTAGAAAACTCTCCTGGAGATTACAACAAATAAAACAAAGGATAACCTATGCAACACACAAACACAGCTATGAGACCACTCATTGAATTGAAGTACCTGCAGGTGAACAAAGAAGGGCAAACTGAGGAGGAGGGAAGGGGGAGTGCACAGACAGGGGCCACAGGTCCCAGCTAGGAACTCTGTGGCTGCAGGAGGGAAGAGGGAGGAGGCGTGAGGTCAGGATTCTGGGCCTCACTTGGAAGTGCAGAGGCAGGGCCCTGAGATATGGCCACCAAACCTCACATTGGCCCCAGGAAGTACAGAAGGGGGTACCACAAAACACCACATCCCAACTTCACTCCAGTTCGTGAGAGAAGGAGGGGGAGCAATGGGTGCAGTGGGAAGCTGTGACCTGACCTCACTATGGCCAGGGGGTAAAATGAAGAAAATAAAAAACTGGGAGCATACTCCTCTGCCTACAAGCAGTCCTGTCTGAGAGAACAGCATGTAAGACAGCTGATCCCAACACTCAGGGCAGAGACATGGGGCAAACCAAATACAGAAGAAGAGTGTAAGCCCGTACTACCTACCCTCAGTGCCAAGCAGAAAACAAAGACAAGGAGCCTGGTCGCCTTCCCCCACCCCACCCACCCCTCCAGACCTAAGTACTGGATAGTTAAGAAAAACTAGTCATACAAAGTGTTATAGTTATACGATTTAAAGGATATTTCCACTATCTAGAAAACTGTTAGAACTAACTTTCAAAGGATGCTAATAACAACACATTTCTATAGATATATTAACACAAGTGACCCCACCCCAATCAATGACTCCTCTAGCTTCTGGTAAATCAAACACTTCAACAAGGTAGATTATATATACACTAGAGTCCAATTTCTGAAAAGTGAGTTCTATATCATCAAAAAAAAAAATTAGCTGATCAAAACTAAAATAGTCATATATATCAAAGATGTTCATTAGCTATTTAAAGATTTCTTTAAAGAAATTTTTCTGCAGTCTTTAAAAAAAATATATACCAGTACTCACTAGCCCAATTTCCCTACAGCAAGCATGGGCATTTTTCACTGCTTCAAGAACTTCAAATTCTTCTAGGATCTTCTACCTTGATAACGTTCACTTCTAAGAAAACATTTACCAATGTCTCTGAAAGTATTTGAATAAAGAATGCTAAGAGTACATCATAACCACAATAGTTGAATTTTGTTCGTTATGGAGTTTTAAGGTTAATAAAAACGGAAGGACTATCAATATACAAAATTTAACCTCTACTTAAAGACTTTTCTTCTAGATCAACTTATTGTGCTAAAACAACATATATGTACACACACACACCCACACAGATTTTGAGGTGGGGGTATGTCAAAGGAACACAAGTCAGCTGAAACAGCTCCCAATGACAAAAGCTTAAAAATTTTGAGCAACAAAATATAGTAGAGTATTGGATTATAACCGAAAGTATAAAATAAATATCCACAAGTCAAAATAATGTAAATAAATGGCTGACCAAATAAATTAATGCAGGAAAAGAGACAAACTTTCTATATAAAGGAATTCCAAATAATTTATCTTGACTCCACCTTCAACAAGGTAGAGAACAACTTCCCACCTCTCAAGTATGGGCTATACATATTGTCCATACACAATGAGTGAAAAAAAACACCATCTTAACATTTGAGAAACCTGACAAATACTACTAAGCCAGGAGATCAAAGTTAACATCAAGTGTTAGGTCATGTTGATATGTACTCTGAATATGACATGACTGTGATGACAATGGCACTTTACCTGTGAAAGTCTTCCTGCCAAAAAACAATTACCCCTGTCTAATCAAGAGGAAAACATTAAACAAATTCCAATTGAGGGATATTCTACACAACACCTGACCAGTACTCCTCAAAACTTAAGATAAAAAACAAAGTCTTAGAAATCATCACAGTTTGGAGGAGCCTAAGGAGAAAAGACAACTAAATGTAATGTGGTATCCTCGATGGGAGCCTGTTAATAGAAAAAAACATTAAGGTAAAAACAAAGGAAATCTGAACAATGTATGGACTTTGTGACAAATGTACCATACTGATCAAGATGAGGCTAATGTGGGAAGCTGGCTATGGGGTATAAGAGAATTCACTGTACTGTCTTTACAATATTTCTATAATTCTAAAACCATTCTAATAAAAATTTATTTAAAAAAGATGTTTTTCTAATCCCTCATTATGTTCATGTTTCAAACTTAGTATTTAGCTATTTTTACCTGAAAGACAACAGTGAACTAAACTTTCTGAAATAATCAATACACAGGCGGGTAGGAGTCGCACAAGGCAGGAACTGGGCTGGGGCCTCCAGTATGGGAGGCACGACCCCCTCAAGCCAGGGGCCGAACCGGGATCAGGGGGGAGGAAGAACCAAACTGGGGGCCTCCTGCACAGGAAGAACACCTAAGTTCAGCATATGGGTCTGCACAGGCTGGGGTCAGGATTCCTCGGTCCCCAGGGTTGCAGCCCTTAACCAACTGAGACATCTAGGCTTCCCCAGGGGGCGTGCCTCCCATGCTTGAGGCCCCTGCCCACCTGTGTGGAACAAAACCATGTTGAAAACTGACAAAGTTAAACTATGGAGACTGCTCTGGGCCCTCCCCCTTCTCTCTGTCTCTCTCTGCCTCTGTCAAAAACAATAAAATACATCTTTAAAAAAATAAATAAAATAATCAAGACAATATAGCTGGTCATGTATTAACCTAAACTTAACAATTTTTCTTACATAATGCAAAAAGTTAAGCAAGAACACTGATATTCTAAAAACTAATTTTAACCGAAGTATATATTTTTAAACTTTAATCACCTAAGTTTCAAGTTAACATGGTTGCAAGCTAATGTTAACTGATTTCCTCTCCTCTATTCTTCCATGAAATACTCATAAAATCACTCTTGCATATGTATGTTTAAATTTTTTTGGAAAGTTATAATACTGGTTAAAAATCTGACAGAATTCAGGATACATTAAACACAGCACAGTGTCCTACAGAGGAATATAAGACCAAGAAAATTGTAAGAGATTTCTAATTACCTATTTGCCAACGGAAATCTTAACCTTAAAGATCTCTCTATTCTAAAGAAGGTGCAAAAGCAATCTGAGTTGTTTCCCTCCCCTTACTACATTGGCCATTTGTACCCCTCTCTTTCCAGATGCATTCAGGAGACTACAATTTTTGGAGATGTGAATGAAGGAGGGAAGCATGCACACTGTGATAGAATCATAAAGAACCCAAATTGACTCCGTGGGAATTGTTTTTCATGTACTGTTTCTGGCAAACTATAGACTATGCAAAATATGCAGGAATATTCCCCCAGACAGGTTTGTTTGGCTTACACAGTATTTTGGGTACCCCCACCCCAAACCCAGCCAGACATTTTGAATTAGTTGCCAATATTTTAAAATTGGAACTTTACAGGTAAGAATCTGGATTTCTAGTTTCTCTTGAAAAATCAGAAAATCTAGCAACAGTGGGCCAGTTAAATCTCACATAGCTGTAATGAGCAGGTAGGTAGCAGTTGGGTAATCAGAGGGGAGCTTTCTGACTCCTCAAGGCTCTTTTCCTACCCAAGTCATTCTGTTACTTTACATTCCTGGGACTTATGAGGGCTGTCCAGAAAGTATCCAGACATGTTATATGAAAAATGGAGGCATTTATGGCTGGATTTTTTCCAGACAGCCCTTGTATAAACATTTAATGTTGTCATTGCTGGCAGAGGCAAATAGTTAAGAAGTGAAAGTAGTTTTTAATTCTGGAGCACCAAACTACATTAAGTTATCAGTAAATACCAAAGATTTATCCACAGAACACACTTACCCAACAGCCCTTCAGATAAAGATTTGGCTGTGAATACGTCTATTTTCCAGTATTAAGTGGCCAAGCCTTGGAATCCAGAGTTTAGTTAAGTGAGACACTGGACAAGATGATTTTAAAAAAAGAACCTCACAGACATTATCAGGATTGATCTGGACCTATAATTAACAGTAATTTTTATGTATTTAAGACAGAAAAGGCTGACCAATTACTATATTTACTTAATTTTCCCTCCTAAAAATTTATACTGTTTGTAATAGAATTAGAAATTCAACAGGTCATTTAAGTTAAAAAAAATAAAAAAGTAACTTAGTCACCTATAAACTAAGAAAAACTAGAGTGGTGATGACACAACTGGTATTCTGAATTTATAAAACTATACATAGCAAAAGCTCCAGCCTTACTCTATTCATCCATACCATGAACCCCTGCTGGTAATGTAATGGGAGTACCTAGGAAAAAGTTTGAGTTCAAAGAAACTCAAGTTCAGGAGTACAGGAACAACTCTTTAGAAAGATTGGACTCTGCAACAACATGGTGCCTTGTTTTTTGGAGACCCTTCTATTCCAAATTATCCTTCTCAGATTAACCATACTTTCCCATTTTTACTATCAACTTGAAATAATATCTACTTAAGACACATCCACACATTACCAAAAATTAAGCTAGGTGTTCCTTAACAGCTAGGTGAATTCTTCTGTACTGATTCAGGGTTTGAGTGATGATGCAGAGTGGGTCTCACAGAAATATGAGAACAGTGGCTACCTGGGGAAAGAGGGCAGGAGAAGAGAAGGGGCAATGAAAAATGACATGATAAGGAATGTCTCCCAGCAAACACAACTATTATTTCTAAATTGGATAGTAAGCTTCCCTAATACTCAGAAAAATGGTAGGGAACCCTTTTTCCTACATCCTGTTCCTAGAATACAAAATACCCTACAAACAGTGACCAGTGTTCAACCTTTTGGCTTCTCTAGGCCACACTGGAAGAACTGTCTTGGGCCACACATAAAATACACTAACACTAGAGAAAGCTAATGAGCTTTAAAAAAATCACAAAAAAATCTCATTTTAAGAATTTGTGTTGGGCCTCATTCAAAGTTGTCCTGGGCCACAGGCTAGACACGCTTGCATTAAAGCACAAACTGTGAATAAACAAACAAACAAAAACTTGTGATTAGCCTGGGAATTTCACCTCCAATCATAACATTAAGGGGATGTTGGGATGGCTCAGTGGGTTGAGCACACATTTGCAGCCCTGGGGTCCAAGGATTGAGTCCTGGCCCAGGCCCATGAGGAGCCATATGCTGAACTGGGGTGTGTCCCAGTTCAGTTCCCATGGTGAGCTTCCCATGTGGGAGGCACCCTGGTTCAGCCCCCAGATCATGGGGGTGTGTTTTCCAAGCAGGAAGCCCCGGTCTGATTCCTGTCCCGCACAGACCCAAGCCCACCTGTGGAGTGAAACTATATCAAAAATTAATGACATATAACTGTGGAGACTGCTCTGAACCCTCCTTCTTCTCTGTCTGTCAAAAACAATAAAAATAAATCTAAAAAATATATAAAATATAAAAAAGAACAACTGCAGATATGTGGTTAAGTTATTAAAGGTATAAGGGGAATCTTAAGATTAGCAAAGCTGGTTAATTTAAATATGCACAAAACTGGGGAAGCTGGGATGGCTCGGTGGGTTAAGGACTCCTTTGCAGCCCCGGAGACCAAGGGTCGAATCCTGGCCTCGGCCCAGGTGGACCCATATGCTGAGCTGGGGTGTGCCCCAGTTCAGTTCTTGCCAGGGTCTATACGGAGGCTCCTGGCCGAATCAATTCCTGTCCTGTGCAGCCTCTTGCCCACCTGTGGAGTGAAATTACATGGAAAACTAATGCTGTCAGCTATGGAGACTGCTCTGGGCCCTCCCCCTTCTCTCTGTCTCCATCTGTCTATCTCTCTGTTTAAAAAACAATAAAAATAAACCTTAAAAAAATATATATCCACAAAACTCAAAATATAAAAATTATAAACAGAATCAAATTTAGATGTGTGCAAATAAACAAGTTAGCACTACTATTAAATCAGTCACAACAGCACTTCAGTATCTCCTTGCCCCATCAGCCCCACATTCTCTGGAGTGTGGGTGTGCTTTTCTTTTAACTCAACCACCAACCTGGGAAATTTTTAAAAAGATAATTCACATGGCTATCATTGACTAATTTATTTAAAAAGAAATAACCAAATGGAAATTTTCTGAGCTATCAAGTATGTTAATATAGTAGGATTGAATAGTTCTCACTTGACGTTTCCTGATTGTTCAAAATTAAATGCATGACAGTTACTACGCAAACACACTTACACAATTATTCCATTCCCTCATCTCAATTTTTGGGACCAAGCACTTTTAAGGACCACTCCTACACAATTATAATCTGCTGAAATGAATAACTGAATTTAAAACCATTGATTTTTATTTTTTTAATATCAAAGCTAGTTCCATGTACTAGACGACCTAAATAGGCCATGTGTGTGAAGAGAAAAGTATTGGCAGAAATCTACAGTTTTTATGCATAAGTATAGTATGTAATTTATTTCATTTTAATCCCATGGCATCAGATAGGGTACAACCATAAAATGGTACCACCCAGAAATCTGAACAGGAAAAGTCTCACATACATAACGAATTAATTACAACAGGAGAGTAACATATGTAAACGTGTAAAGAAAACTCTAAAGAATGTCTGAAGGGTGAGTGAAAGTACCCAAGGAAGAAACAAACTTGGAAGAGGGCTTTTTCCCAAAGTTAGGGTTTGGACTTTAATGGAGATGGTGTGGTTGCAGTCTACTGGAGACTGCAACGTTTTTCTTCAGGCTGGGTTGCCTTGGGCCTCAGAGGCTGATGGGTAAGCAAAGGGAGATGGGACACTGAGAACCAGCAACACAGGAAAGGCCACAGAAAGCAATCAATCATCTGTGGTGTAAGCAGACATGAAGGAAGAGTTGAGACGTTGGCTAGGGGCTGTCTGTCCATCAAGGAGACATGAGGTCTGGGGTGTGCAATGTCCATATCAGGTGACCTATGGTGAGGTGGTCACTAAGTTGGGGCTGTGAGCTTACTAAGTCTGTCCACTCTGGTCAGTCACTTGGAGCAGAGGACCCTAGATGTCCAGATGTCCTCATATCCATGCCGCTAGCAGCCATGCAGTAGGATCAAGAAACAAAAGAGAAGCCCCTTTCTTGCATAAAGATCCTATAGCATCCTCTACTGACAAAGCTTAACTTCATGCAATGGAGAAATGTCTAAAGTAAACTTGTCCAACCCATGGCCCTTTCCAAAAAGTCAACAATAAAGGTCAGAAAACAAGACTTAAAGTAAATCTCTTTTTAGGATAAAAGTCTCATATATGGAGAAGGGGTTAGAGAAAAGACATCTGAAGACAGATGACCAAACAAAACAAAAAAAGATGAGAAAGACACATATCTGTACCTATAGGCTAAAGGACAGGGGTGATGGAAAGAAAACTGATAAAGACAGAGGAAAGTGGCAAGATTCTCTGAAAGGGTGGGGAAATCAAGTGCACAGATGAGAAGATCCTCTATACAGGGAACCACCACTTCTTTGGAAACCCAAGGAAGAAACTGAAAGATCCAGAGAAAATGTGAGATGAAAATTCAGCGGGATGTATATGCCCAGGTTTTCTCAATAAATTTTCAGAAAGAATTAAACATCAGTACTGAGTGTATTTGTGAAACTGTGCATAAGTTTCACTAGTGTTTAATATTTATTGCTTCTCTCATAAGATACAATTTCTCTATTCATACTATATACTCATCAAGTGGTTTAAATTTTCACAAAACTGTTTGTGACCCATCTCTTGCTACTTAAAACTTTTGTTTCTTTATCTTTGAAATGAAGATGACAGAGACCTTTGTTGTTGTTATCCAATTGATCAAAGGCATAGTTATTTAAAATTACTGTTATACAAAGTAACACTTTTTTTAAGATTTATTTTATTGTTTTTGACAGATACAGAGAGAAGGGGGAGGAACCAGAGCCCATAGTTGAACTTCATCAGTTTTCGACATGGTTTCATTCCACACAGGTGGGCAGGGGTTGTAACGCAAGGCTGGAACCCGGCGGTGGCCTTGCACATGGGAGGCACGCCCCCTCAAGCCAGGGGCCAAACCTGGGGGTGGGGCCAGAACCAAACTGGGGGCCTCCTGCATGGGACGCACACTGCAGTTCAGCATATGGGTCCGAATGGGCCGGGGGGATGGGATTCAATCCTTGGTCCTCAGGGCTGCAAAGCGAACGCTCAACCCGCTGAGCCATCCCGGCTTCCCATGACATTTTCTTCTTAAACAGGGATTTTTCTTATTTTTCCTCATTCTACAGCTTCTTTCTTTCTACTCTCCCTAAGATAATGAATGCTTTTACTTTTTTTTAAGTTTTATTTTTATTGCTTTTGACAGAGAGAGGGAGAGGGGGAGGGAGAGGGGGAGGGAGAGGGAACGGGAGAGAGAGAGGGAGAGAGAAGTCAGAGGGCCCAGAGCAGTCTCCATAGCTGCACATCATCAGTTTTTTGTTTTTGTTTTTTTGATATTTTATTGGTTTACATTTGATGCCTCCTCCCTATGCCCCTCCCTAGCTCCTACGACCTCCCCACCCCCAGACAACCACCAAACCACTGACTGTATCCATGAGTTTTTGTTTCTTTGTTACTTTCAGTTTTATATTCCACCTATTAGTTTTCTACATACGTAGTTTCATTCCACAGGTGGGTGCAGGGCTGCACAGAGCAGGAACTGGCTGAGGGCCTCCCACAGAGGGAGTTCGCCAGTTCAACATATGGGTCTAGATGGGCAGGGGCCAGGATTCCATCCTTGGACCTCTGGGCTACAAGATGAGTGCTTAACCTGTTGAGCCATCCCAGCATCCTCAGATAATGTTCTTGTCTTAGAGACATAATAAAACCATCACTGAGCACTTCCTTTTTATTTAATTTTTTTTAAGATTTATTTTTGACAGAGAGAGAGACAAACAGAAAGAGAAAGGGGAGGGCTCAGAGCAGTCTCCATAGTTGTATGTCATCATTTTTCAACATAGTTTCATTCCACATTGGGGGGTGGGGGGGGGGATGCGCAGGGTGGGAACTGCGCTGGGGCCCTCCCTCATGGGAGGCACACCCCTGTAAGCGGGGGTCCAAACTGGGAACCTCCCACATGGGAAGCTCATGCTAGCAAGAACGAAACTGGGGCCACACCCCAGTTCAGTATATGGGTCTGCAAGGGCCAGGGCAGCAATTTGATCCTTGGACCCTGGGGCTGCAAAGCGAGTGCTTAACCCACTGAGCCATCCTGGCATGCCCTATTTAATTTAATTTTGAGAGACTTTCAATTGTGTTGTTTATTCTTGTCTTACATACTAAGGCACATTAAATACTAACTTCTTTCATCCCCAGCCTCTCAAATCCCAGGTTTAAAATGTTGGAAAAAGGAAAGGTTTCAATTGTAAAGCCAATAATCTTCTGGCACATTCACACACATCAAGTAATCTGCCCCCTCTATTTGAAAAACAAAATTTTTAAAGAAAATTATAAAATCTAATCATGCCTTCCTTCTCTAAATGTAAGGAGCAAACAAGTTAGTAAATCAGTACTCTAATGCTATCTTTCAAAGTGATGACAATAGATGACTTGAAAATTATAGAATTATTAATGCTTTAAAATTATGCCAGGTCATTATTATATATAAAACATCAAACATGATTTCAGAGTAGTTGCTAAGAGTAAATGAAAGTGTTACTTTGTAGTACAATTTTAAATAACTATGCCCTTGATCAACTCTTGTAACAACAACAAAGGTCTCTATCATCTTCATTTCGAGGATAAAGAAACAAAGAACAGTTTTAAGTAGCAAAAGATGGTTCACAACAAATAATTGGGTGAAAATTAAAACCAGTATCTTCAGAATCCCAAGCCTTTAACTCACAAGACAACTGGGCTGTCAAGTAAAGTCTATAAGAAAGACAGAACATAGAGTGTAAGTTTTTTCATGAAGTAAAACAAAATCTACAAAAGAGATTCTTGAGGGGAAAAAAGAAATAAAACACCACAAATGTTTTCATCCAAAATAGGTAATTCCTCAAAGGACTTTGGCATTTAAAAAAATAGAAAATTTCCCTTTAGGCAGCATTTGAAACATCAGGTCACCTTTTCAGAAATATTTTATAAATAGGTCATAATAATAGGTCATAATATTGACTAGACCAGCTCTGACTCATTTCTTGCCCACATACTCAGTTTTACATGCTAGGGTTAATGCTTAATTATTAAAGAAGCAGCAACTATGACATAAGCATTCAGAAATGTATTCTATAAAATGCCTTCATGCTGATGATGAACATCATGATCAATTCATCTGAGGATATAAATTTCATTCATAATGCCTGTTATGGGTAACATCCCATTTTAGGCAGGCAAAAATAGTTGTTGGTTTTTTATTTCCCTAATAGAGGTTTAAAGTAAAGTTACGTATATATAAATATGGACTGGGTAAGTCATAGTCAGTTACCAGACTCAAACTATATTAGTATCAAATTTTAATAGGTATTTTATTAAACTGTTTTATTCTTCTGAAATATAATCTTGTAAAAATTTTGTCCAGAAAATTTTAAATAAAAATGTGTATTTTTCAGAATATAAATTGACAAAAAATGTTAATGCTTTTGAGTTAAGTATATAATAATGCTTCAAGTTATTTATGTTGATGGAGATTTATACTTGCAAAAATTTAGGTAAGATCAAGAATAGGTACACATGTTTAGAAAAAAAATACAAAATGTAAGTTATTTATTTTGAGTAAATAAAAATTCTAAATGCTTGATTTTGATGATAATGGCTTATTTAAAAAGGTAATAAAATCATTCCTATTTATTGGAAGTAATTTCTCTCAAAATCACAAATATCTGCTTCAATTAACTCTGGTTAATGAAAATTACTATAGGACTTAATTTAAAAATTTGCTATGGTAGCTTTCTAATATCCTTATAAAACTGATTGGGATAGGGATCAAGTCAATTATTAATTACCACTTTTAAATTTAATTACATTTTTCTAAATATAAAGCCTGTATCCTGAAGTAACAAAGTTAATATATAACAGCCCCTATATGTCAGGCATCATCAGGCATCAACAAGGATGCCAAATGTTCCACCTGAGTACATTATTCAAATAGTATCTGAGACTCATTTTTAAAGAATTGCTTCATTTTAGCCATTTAACCATATATCCCATTCTTCCTAAACAAATACCTAATAAAATTTAACATTTTCTGATGATTCAGTATGATACTGAACAAGTATGACATAACAATGATACGGTCCTAGGAGGCAATCTGGATAAATTGAGACACTTAAACAGACTGAACAGTTTTTAATCCTATGATCTCACAAGTCTTCTGATAAAACAATTCATTTAGTAAAGCATCTAATAGTACCTGTTTTCAACATTAATTCTCTTCCCCTTCAATCTGCCCAGTCTAACATCTAACTCCAAATTACACCCTCACCTCAACCTTATTTTTTCAGACCAAGAAAGCATGAGCTAAAATTGTGTTCAGATTATAGGGAAACACATATCTGAAGTCAAAGTCATTTGGCTTTCTACTCCCTAACACTGCTTCTCTAAGCAAAGTCATAAAGGCAATAAAATGAACAGGTACACTTGTGAGAAATGAAATAGACCAATTTAGATAAAGCAAAAGTTCCTATTGAACAGTGACAGGATGAAAAAAAGTAAACAATACAGCAGGGAGAGCACTGGGCTCAAGTTTACATTTATATTTATCGTATGCACCAGTATTTCTCAAATGGGTTTCATGGACATAATGCTGGATTTCTATAATTTACTATAAAAAATTTAAACCTGTATTTTAATTTTGATGCTCTTCTTAAAGAAAATGTAAGAATGCTCTGAATCAACTAGTCTAGAAGGCCTCCTTATAACGTAAGGCCTGCCACTGGGCTCACCACTAAATTGAGCCCAGTAACCCCCTAAAAGTATTGTTTTCAAATGGCTGGTAGTGACCTATTAGTGAACCATAAAATCCAGAATAGTTTTTTAAAAATAATAAATAAATAAAGACTGCACTACACATAACAAAGATAAGTAATATTTGTTAATTATTTTGCTTTAATGCGACAACTAAGTAATGAAGTAATAAAAAGTTGCATCTTACTATGAGCTGAGGTCAAAAACTTATAACTCTAAGATCTACAGACTCACTCTACTGGGTTTCTGCTAACTCAAATTTGAAAAACACTGTTACAAGTATTGGATCTCCCAGAGGTGAAGGATTAAAGAAAAGCAGGATGCTGGGGAATGTCACAAACAGGAAGGAAGATTAAAAGCAAGTGAATCAGTTAAGAAAAAAGATTAGGACAAAACTGGGATGCTATTATTAGAATTGCACAAAGTAGAGACAATACAAAACACCAAATTCAGACTTGATTTAATGTTAAGGTAAAGAACCAAGTAAACAAAGAGGTCATTCCACAAAATTTCCAAGTTATAGCGATGGAGTGGGACATCCTATTTAGAGATAAGAGATTAGAAAGCGGGAATGGAAATGCCTTTTGCCAACCTAAGAGAAAGGGGAGACTCAGATGTACTGTGACAGAACAGAGTTATAAAGAAAGCAGAGACTATAGAGGGGAAAATTTTAAATTTGGCCTATATAAGTGCCTGGAGTGGCAGTGGGAAATAAAGGGAAAAAGTATCAATGCGTGGTAGACTGAAATGGCAACAGTCCCTAAAGAATCACATCTTCCTGTATCCACAAAGAGACTGGGTTTTATCATTTGGTGTAGCCTTGAAAAGCAGTTGTGCCCTAAAACCTGCTCTCTTGCTACCATGTAAAGAAATCAAAAGGGGAAGCCGGGATGGCTCAGCGGGTTAGGTGCTCACTTTGCAGTCCTGGGGACCAAGGATCGAATCCTGGTCCTAGCCTGTGCGGATGCCTGTGCGGACCCATGTGCTGAACTGGGGTGTGCTACCCATGCAGGAGGCACCCAGCTCAGTTCTCGCCCCTTGGGTTGCATGCAGGAGGCCCCCAGCCCAGTTCCTGCCCTGCGTGCTGTGCTCCCTGCCCACCTCTGTGGAATGAAACCATGTCGATGATGATGTGCAACTATGGAGACTGCTCTGGGCCCTTGTCTCAGTCTGTCAAAAAAAAAGAAGAAGAAGAAGAGTGGAGCAAAGATGAGCCAACCTGAGGCCATCCCAACCAACCCATCTGACAACCAAAAGATGTTTAAGTGAGACTATCTGGGACCATTAAACCCAAGACAACCTACTAGCTGACTGCAGAACCACCCATTAGACCCACAGGGTTAACTGAAACTAATAAAAATATCTGATATCTTAAAGACACTAAATTGTGGCATAATTTGTTACATGGCAGTAACTAATAAGAAATACTTCAAGAAAAAAACAAGTTTGTAACATTCTGAACTTAAATTCTATTTCAGAGCCCTAAACTTGTCATGATGAGTCTTTAGGCAACATAACCATAAAATATCTAGTTATAAGACTAATTTAAATTTCTTGGTTTGGATCTTAAACCCTTTCTCTGGTTTTTCTATACAAATTTTCATCCTGACCCCTGACATTATTTCCTCCTGAGATGCCAGTTTGAACAGTTGTTCCATTTCTGAGTGTTTATTCCCATCCTTACCACTTCTCCTTGGTTATCCAAATTCATTTAACACCCAGTGTAAACAGTGTTTTCCTTTTCTGGTCAATTTTTAGCTAAACTGAGTAATTTCAAAATGCCCTAATTCTCTTAATTCACACTCCACTTACATTTATCACTAGATACTTTAGAAATACTTTGCTTAACTGTTACTATGTACACCAGATTTTGGAAACTATATCACAACTAACGACATACAATTATGGGGACTGCTCTGCCCGCCCCCCCCCCACACCTTCTCTCAAGTAAAATAAATCTTAAAAAAAAATAATGTAACTCATTAAAGTCTAACAAATATTCTAGCTAAACAAATGTACTTAGAGACCACTAAAATCTTGTAATATAAAGAGATGAAAAAGAGAAACTTTTTCTCTTAGATGCATATTGTAACCCTCAATGCCAAAAGTGAAACAATGAATCAAGACTTTCCCAGAAAACAATACATAGTTAAAAGTTACACGGGGTATGTGACAAACACATTTATGAAAAGCAAACTTTCCATTTTATAAATGAGGCTACCCACATACTGATTGGTTAATTCTAAGAACTAGATTTATGTATAGAAGTTGGAAAAATATTTGGACAGAATCTCAAGAAAATAAGAACAGCAGCAGTTTCATTTAGTAGTTAAAAACATTTAAAAAAAATACTTGGTTTTTGGAAAGCTGGGATGGCTCAGCGGGTACAGCGCTCGCTTTGAAGCCCCGAGGACCGAGGATCGAATCCCGGCCCTGGCCCATGCGGACCCACATGCTGAACTGGGGTGTGCCCCCAGTTCAGTTCTTGCTGGGACCTAGGTGGGAGGCTCCCGGCCCAGTTCTCGCCCTGCGCAGCCCTGTGCCCACCTGTGGAGTGAAACTATATGGAAAACTAATGTCAACTATGGAGACTGCTCTGGGCCCTCCCCCTTCACTCCGTCTCTCTGTTTCTCTCTGTCAAAAATCAATAAAATAAATGTTTATATATATATAAAAAAATTCTTGGCTTTGTGTATTAGTCACATAAAATACAATAGACTCTCAGTTATCCTGTACCCATGGAGACTGGTAGATATCAAGGTAAATGTAAGCAGACCCTCCGTTAATCGGAACTCAAGCAACCGGCACTTATTTTGCCAGATGCATGAGTTCCGGTTAACAGAGTCTACTGTATTATGAAAGGCAACTAAAGACTACATCTTCTCTCCCTAGGGCCAAAAAGTATCAAGAGGAGGCAAGCAAAATTTGGTAAAATTTCCCTTTGCTAAAATTGGTGGGGATGCTGGAATGGCTGAGGGAGTTGAGCACTTGTCTAGCAGCCCTGGGGTTGGAGGATCGAATTCTGGTCCCAGCCCGTGCAGACCCATATGGTGAACTGGGGTGTGCCCCCAGTTCGGTTCTCACTGGGGCAAGCCTCTTATGTGGGAGGCCCCTGGTTTGACTCCGGCCCCAGTTGTGTTTCCCGTGTGGGTGGACCCCATCTTTCGGGGGCCAGCCTCCCATGCAGGAGACCCCAAGCTGGTTCCTGCCCTGTGCAGCCCCGCACTCACCTGTGGAATGAAAACTATGTTGAAAATGAATGACATGCAACTATGGGGACCTCTCTGGGCCCTTCTCTCTGTCTCTCTGTCAAAAACAAACAAAAAAAATCTTAAAAAAAAAAAAAATCTTTAAAACTGGTATAAGCATATTCTGAAAAGTGAAATTTCTTATCTCTAGCATGCAATCATACTAATTATGAACACTTTAAAAATTATCTCTCCTGAGTACTACCTAAACTTTTAAAGTTTAAATGACTTATAACTCCCTCAATACCTAAAGCAATTATCACTAATTAACAAGCAAGCCATCTTTTCTTCTGATTTGAAGTGCCCTACAAATTATCTAAGAATCAAAAGAAAAATGTCTACTTTTTTAAGGAAAAGGTTTAAGCATTTACATAATTCTTGCCACTATACATAAACATGAAGCTAAACAAAGAAATCAGTATGTATCAAAAAGATAAAAGTATACACAGAACTATTTTAACTACATAATTTAAACACTCAGTAGCTCTCCTACAGTTTTCATTTGATTTTTGTTTCTTACTCCAATAAGGTACTAACAATATATAAGGTCTAGCTCAAAATCCTGCTTCTTTGTTAAAACCTTCTCTGATACCCCAGTCTAAAGGTTTATTATCTACAGTACCTTGAACTCTTTATTGAAGTTACTATACATAAAATTAACTTATTCCCCTACATAGTCATCAATAATTAACTGATTAGACACAACCACAGACTGCAACTAATATACAATTTAAAACAAAAAGCCATAGATTTACATAGGCAGATGTGAGATGATCTCAAAGACATTTTGTTTTGTTTTGTTTTTTGGTGAAAAAAAACAAAACAAGATGCAGTGTATAGTATGTCCTCATCTTTAATTTAAAAAAAAAAAGAGCAAACAGTACTTCTGGAAATATGCATTAAATCTTTGTGGAAGGTAACTGGAAATCTAGGGTAGAAAAGAGATCAAAGTTTTTGTTGTACGCCCTTTTTTGGTGTTTGAACTTTTAAAAACCATTTCAATGTACATTTTCAATTTCAAAAAGAGAATTAAGAAAAATCTGATAATGATACACTACCTTTTGATATCGCTTCAACTGTCATCTTAAAGTGATATTTAAATTTCACCTTAAAAATTTATATCCTGGGGAAGCCGGGATGGCTCAGTGGGTTAGGCACTCACTTTGCAGCGCTGAGGACCGAGGATCGAATCCTGGCCCCGGCCCGTGCGGAACCATATGCTGAACTGGGAGCTCCCCTAGTTCAGTTCTCTCTCTGTCTCTGTATCTCTCTCCCTCTCTCTCTCCTCTGTCAAAATAAATAAATAAAATATATATTAAAAAAAAAAAAATTTTATATCCTACTAGATTCTCCTGTATCTTATATCCCCTGCTAAATTTTAAACCTAGTCCTGGTATTACCGTATTTTCCGGCGTATAAGACGACCCCCTAATTTTACAGTTAAAACATAGGTTTAGGCCTATATTCGCTGTATAAGACTACCCCCCACTTCCGAGGCTGTAGTCTTATACAGCGAATATAGGCCTAAACCTATGTTTTAACTGTAAACTTAGGGGGTCGTCTTATACGCCGGAAAATACGGTAAATGTTTTCTTAAAAGTACTGAATTCAATTATATCAAAAGGTCAAATCTCTGCTTCAATCAGGACAATTAAGTATGCTGAATTTGCTACCCTCTTTAACCTAGTAAAAGTGAATTGTTTTAGTAATTAAGTAATTGCTTGTAATTTCTGCTAAGGAAGAAAATTTTTCTTGACCTCTCAAGCTCAATGTAAATTTAAATAAGATTGAAGAGCATTTACCTGGGCCTGTTCCAAATTAACTACATTTCTTAATAACTATATTTTCTTAACATGAAAAGAGCATAATGACAAAAAAGTCTTAATATATTCTTTTTCATTCTGTTCAGTGTTTCTCAAAAGGGCACTGCTAACTATTTAGGGAGAGGGATAAATTTCAATGCAGAACTGCTCTGTTCACTTCAGAAAACTTAGCATCCATAGCCCATGGGAACTAAATACCAGTATCACATCCTCAGTCACTTCAATAACCAAACAACTGACCTCAAATACAAATGCCATCAAGGAGAGAACTGCAGGGGGAAAATATACTATGCCCAATTGAGATACACTGCTTGTATGAATGAACTAAGGTACAAAGTATGCATGTGTTGCATGAACATACCGATATGTTTTAACTGCAAAATTAGGGGGTCGTCTTATACGCCGGAAAATACGGTATTTCCACTATTGCAATTCAACTTTTAAAAACAATTATCAGCCAACAGAAGATAAATGACCAGTAATAGTCATAACTTATGTATCAGTCAACCATTAATCCAGGCAGTATATACAGTATTTTGCCATGTGTAATGTGCTACCATGTATCATGCACACCCACGTTTTTGGTCCAAACTTTAAAGAAAAAAGTTTTTCATTTTAATTTATTGATTTCTACAGTTACACTTTTAACTGATAGGCATAAAAAAAAGAATTAAAAACATTTGTGTAGATACGGAATTAGTATTACCCGTGTATAATGCACATACTTATTTTTCCCTCATAAATTTGGGCAAAAAATTGTGCTTATTATTACACACAGCAAAATATGGTAATATTGTCAACAAACACCAAAAATCCTTCAACTATTACAATGACTAAACTTTTTAAATGAATAAATTTTTAAAAACCCAGGGGAAGCCAGGATGGCTCAGTGGGTTAGGCGCTCACTTTGCAGCCCCGGGGTCCGAGGATCGAATCCCAGCCCCGGCCCATGCAGACCCATATGCTGAACTGGGGAGTGCCCCCAGTTCAGTTCTCACAGGGCCCAATTCCTGCCCTGTGCAGCCCCGCCCACCCGTGGAATGAAACTATGTGGTAAAACCAATGAGGTGCAACTATGGAGACTGTTCTGGGCGCTCCCCCTTCTCTCTGTCTCTGACTCAGTATCTCTCTCTCTCTGTCAAAAACAATAAATAAATCTTTAAAAAAAAAAAAATCCTTTCAGAACAATTCTTCCGCTGGAATGCTTCTGTTTAAACTTCCAAGTAAATACCGGTAACCTTGCATTGTACTGCACTCAGAAATAAAAGATATAAATCACAGTTCACTATTGTTGTTTACCTTACCCCAGGTACTGCAGACTCCTTGAAGCCAAGAACACCATGATCATGGTTGCCTGGCCCATAGTGAAGTATTCAATAACAATGCTGAACGAATGAATGAATGAATGAATATGGGCTCAGTCTAATACGATAAATAGCCCAAGAAGTTTCAACTATAATCAATTTTTAGATGTACTAGTGCTGAAACAAATGTTAAGTATTTATTTCTGATTATCCTATATTCTTAATCTAAATTGAGTTTCAGAAAATTAATTTAAATTCACTATATTACTCAGATTAAAGGCAGCTTGTAAAGACATATAAGAAAATTTAAGATTTCTGACAGTCATTCTCAATATGCCCATCCTCTACCACCTTCCCCTCCCCCCAATTAAGTTTTAAGCAAATGTTCATGTAAATAATTAGGACATACTTTCAGGAAGCAACCCAATATAAACAGCAAAACAATACTGTTAACAGTAAGAAAAAACATTTTTTAAGATTTTTTTACTGTTTGAGAGGTAGAGGGTGGGGGGTGAGGGGGGGCCCAGGTACATCATTAGTTGTGACATGGTTTCATTCCACACAAGTGGATGTGGGGCTGCACGGGGCGGGAACTGAACTGGGAGCCTCCAGAATGGGAGAAGAGCCTTCACAGTGGCACTCAGCATCAGTTGTGCATGTGGTTTGCACAGGTTGGGGCCAGGATTAGATCCCTGGACCCTGCCTGTTGAGCTATCCTCTCTGAATCCCCAACAGTAAGAAAAACTTAATGTCTTTTATTTCTACTTTATTTTTCAGAATTCAAAAAAACTGTTACTATCCTACCTCATACAAAAAGAAAGAAAATCAATAAACTAGAAAGTGCAAGCAGGGGAAGCCAGGGCAGCTCAGTAGATTATGCACTCGCTTTGCAGCTCCAGGGACCAAGGATTAAATTCCGGCCCTGGCTCGTGTGGACCCATATACTGAACTGGGTGTGCTTCCCATGCAGGAGGCCCCCAGTTGGGTTCTCACACCCCAGTTCAACTCCTGCCTTGAGGGGGTGTGCCTCCCATGGGGAAGGCCCCCAGCCCGGTTCCCACCCTTTGAGGAACCCCCCCCCCCCACCTCTGTGCCAAGAAACCATGTCAAAAACTGATGATGTACAACTATGGAGACCACTCTGGGTCCTCCCCCTTCTCTCTGTCTCTGTCAAAAATAATAAAATAAATCTTTAAAAAAGACTATAGGAAGTATAAATAAGCAACTTCTATTTTTGTAGGTTTCACTGTATTTTTCCCAGAAACTCACCTTTTGCTGAGGTGACAATTCAGAATATAAATTAATTCTTTTTTTTTTTTTAATGAATGCAACAATGAGGATTACACAAGCACTTAAGTATCAATATTAATTCTGAAGCCCACTAATTCTGAAAAATGTTTATCCATCTTTGCCTTCTTGCACATGTGAATATACCAAGTTTTACATAAAAAAGCTTAAATAGAAAATGTTAAATAATAATCTTTGGGGAAATGAGGCTGGCTCAGCAGGTTCAGCACTCTAACTGCAGCCCTGGGGTCTGAGGATCGAGTCCCGGTCCTGGCCTGTGTGGATCCATATGCCAAACCACCTGGGGCTTGCCTCTCACATGGGAGGTCCCCAAGCTCCCAAGGACACGCCTCCCATGCCGGAGGCCCCATGCCCAGTTCCTGCCCTACGCAGCCCAGTGCCCACCTGTGTGGAATGAAACTGTCAAAAAAACTAACGAAGTACAACTATGGGAACTGCTCTGGGCCCTCTCTTTTCTGTCTGTCTCTCTCTGTCAATAACAAAAAAAAAATCTTAAAAAGATAATAATCTTAAGGTTAGAAACTAGGACATATCTAGTTTCTAGTATCTCTAGCACTGCTTTTAGACTGCTCCAATAAATTCTATAATTGTAACCACTGCTTTGCTCAACTCATACCAAAAGATTAAGTAACAATGGCTAGGATAGAATTTAATGAAACAATTGTTTCAAGTTACTTCCCACAAGATTTACTTTAAAAATTTTTTACAGAAACTGTTCCAGAGGGGATCAAACATCTGATATATTTCATACCTACTCAAATACATTTAAACTATTGTAGGATTGTAGTGCATGAAATATTTCAGTATTCTTGAAATTCACAAACCCAGCATGTTTTATTACTGTTTCATGTAGCATCAGTATTTTTGAAATTCACAAACCCAGCATTTGTTTTATTACTGTTTCATGTAGCAATGGTCAATAAAAACAACTTAATGTGTTGTAAGACTAATCACTTAAAACTAAGATATGAAATTACTTTCATACTGATAAGAACGCTGTTTCATTCATTTAAAATATTTTAGTAACTCTGATGTAACACACCCTCCAAAAGTCCCATTTGCATGAGATTCCATTTTCCCAGAAGTATTAATCCTGCTTATAAATATTGCTGGCAAAGAGTATTTGCAGTAATAGCCCATCAGTGGACACTGTTATTTGAAACATGTTTTTCAGCAAAGCTAGGTTTTAGTAGTTTTCACTGATAAAAAAGCTGACTTTACATATAAATGAAAGACTTCCTTTTATGGGTGTCTTACTTAAGTATATTTTTATATCTAAAATAAGTCTTTATAGCTAAAAGACCAATTAAGAATGAGTGAGTTCTCCCCGGGTAGTGAAATTGGCAAATTCCAACAATTCTTTAAAACTGGGATTCAAAGGAATGACAGAATCTCTAATTCACCAGACCTATGTTCTGTTAGGGCTTTCACGTTGCATATACGTATGTTCTCCTAGACAAGTCACCACTTGATCTCACATACTTTTATATTTTAAAGATAATGAACCACCAACAAGTAATTAGCGGCAATAATGGTAAATTTTTGGTACGGTATGAAGTATCCATGATCTTAAAGGTTTCAGAACTTGGAGGCTAAAATTAGTAAAAATGTAATCTACTGTATCTTTCCAAAACAACTTCTCTATAATAATATATTCACAAGCTAATTCTTAATGTGACCTATATAAATTGTGTCTTTTTCCTCCTCAAGATAATCTAACCAAAATCTTCACCACAGCCAATGTAGGCAGGCACCTTGGAATTTCAGACATAACTGGAGAGTTTGTAATCAAGTCCAAATGTAGACCCCCCAGATCTCCGATTTCTATCAAACAGTGCTATTAACATTCCAAATCCTGGTTAGGACGCAATTACTGGAAAGCAGTGCCCTTGTTCAAGAAAAAGAAGGAAAGGTCTGAAACTGACCTGAGCACAGGTCAACAAGAACATCAGTTATCTGGGTTTCACCTGGAAGCCAAACAGGGAAGGCTCCAAGTAATTGGGGGGGGGGGGGGGATAGGGTAGGAAGGGCA
The DNA here is from genome assembly GCA_004027555.1 of Craseonycteris thonglongyai. Classification (NCBI taxonomy): domain Eukaryota; kingdom Metazoa; phylum Chordata; class Mammalia; order Chiroptera; family Craseonycteridae; genus Craseonycteris; species Craseonycteris thonglongyai. Next base: position 26,560 of record PVKE010006187.1, read on the forward strand.
GAGGAAACCTCGAAGGGTGAAAGCAAAAGAGAAGCGGACTCTGGAAAAGCCGCCCACAGGGACATTCGAGCCTAGGATACGTAGACAGAGACAGCTCCTCTCTACCGAAGAGAGCAACAACGTTCACCGTGGAAGTGGTGCATCAAGCAAGCAAAGGCAGAAAGGGACAATCTCCTGGCCCTCCACCCCAAACCAACGTCTCGCCCAGCTAGAAGGGGTCGGCGGGGGCTGCTCCTCGAAACGTCAACAAAGGCCCCTTCAGTCCTAAGGCGAAACTCGAACAACAAAGGCCGGCAGACAGCGGGGCCGGGGCCGGGGGCGGGACGGATGAAAGCAGGGGGAGGCACAGGAATCAAACCCGAGGGGGCGGAGGCCCGGAGGAGTGGGAAACAGACGCGCAGAGGCGGGGGGCGCGGTAATCCCCAGTGCACAATAAGAGGAGGACGAAGGGGACCTGGCCTTCCCTCCCCGCTCACCCTGTCCCTGCGGCGGGGGGGGGGGGCACCTCCTCCGCCTCGGGGACCGCACAGTCCCGACTTCGAGAAAGGAAAGGGGAGGGGGATCTTTCCTCCCTGACCACAAGTCCCTTCCCCCAGGCGGGAGCTGCGACAACAACCGCTACAACGGCAGCCACACAAAGGCGCCTTCCTCGTACTCCCCGCTCCCGCCCGGGCGGCGGCTCCGACAACGCCAAGGCAGCGGCGAGCAGCGCTCGGCCAGCAAGCTCTCTCGCTCGCTCTCTATCCCCCTTCGAGATGGGGGTCCGGGGGAGGGGGCCCCCAGGCGCCCTCACCTGGCACAGCTGCTGACAGTACTCCGTGGCCGCTTCCACGGCCGGCATCCGGCTCTCCCGCAGCTGGCGCTCCAGCTCCTGGAGCCGCTCGCCCAGGCGCTGCAGCTCCGCTATGCAACCGCCTCCGCTGCGACTCAACCTCTCCTGCTCGGCCTCTTCGTCCGCCATCTTCACACCCCGCTCCGTCGCGTACGCACCTGGGTCACGTGATAACACAATGCCACGTTCGGGGGAGTCACGTGCCAGGCGCGTTTGCACGCCGCCAAGCACGTACAAAGGACCCGGTGGGGAGGATTGGGGAGGCGGGCAGAATGGCGCGAGGGAACCCGGGGGAGGTGAGGCGAAGGGGAAAGGAGGAGGGCGGGGTTGGGGCGGCGCGGAAAACCGCGGTTTAACTTACCCTGAGCGGGAAGTGGGCAGCAGAGGCAGAAAAGGGGCGGGCTGACGGGAGGCCTGTCCTCGGTCACGTGGACTCCGCGAGGGGAGGGGCTGCTCTCTGTAGCAACCGGATTCCGGCGTGACTTTTCCTAGTCCCCAAAGTCTTCTACGGACACATACCCCCGTTTCCCGAGAGGACGGGTGTGGAGGAGCTCCCCGTGGGCGGGGGCAATGGCTGCATTTGCGTTTGGCCTGTAGGCAGGCTAGAGGCAGCGGGGGAGAAGGTAAAACCCACCGATGGACCTCAAGCGTGAGAGTCAAAGCCGGACTCTGAGCTGTCAAAATTGACTTCTCACCAAAAGTGTGAGGAGAGATCTACGGCCTGAGGTACCAGATCTCGCTCCACTCTCCTCTCCTCTTCATCCCCAAGAACGCCTCTGCCCTGGAAGCACAATCTCTATGAGGTGGAGGCCACAAAGAAAAATAACAACTGAACCAGAACAGAATGAAGTTAAAGTCCTCGTCGGGAGAACGGAGCAAACTTGTGACAAGCATAGCCTGAAAGATTCCAGACTATGAAATTGTGGACGTGGTAACCAGATGATTTTTAAACCACGAAAGTATTTCTAGACGGATAGCCAACTAATCTGTTTCACCGCGATTTAAGGTTCTAGCTCCTACACACGACAGAAATCACCATCACTGAAAACATGCTATAATGAAAGTACTTGAAAGAAAGTAGGTCAAATTAAAAAAAAAAAAAAGAGCAGTAAGGACTTCGTTAAAAATCACCATGGAGGAGGAGAAATTGATGCAGACATTTCACAGCATATTTTCCTGGTGCTTGCAAATAGAGATGGCATTCTGAACTCTATTTTATTTACAACACGATGGTGTGGATATTTGGCACTTGAACCAACAGTAGAGGTACTACAGAAATTCAAGTAGTTAACCCTAAAGTTCAGGAAAAAATGATTTTTGTTAATAGTAGAAAATAAGACAACTCTTATCTTTCTTACAACTGAATGGTCTACAGAAATTCAGAAACAATGATATTGATGAGTCACCTAGTCTTTTCATATTCCCAGTGAAATATATTTCTAGTTGCAAGCATTAAAAAAAATTCCGTGTGTACAGAATCCTCTTCAAGAGATTTCCAGTATTACTAGAAAGTGTTCTAGAAAATATGTGGTCCAAAATGAATGTTTTGTAATGCGTCAGTGGTGGTGGTGTTTAAGGGTTCAGTTGTGCCAATAAGGTGAATAGGCACAACTGAACTCTTTATGAAAAACAGTATCAGCTAAAAAGTATAGCATAATAGGAGTGCTGATATTACATATTAACAAGACAGTTTCTTCAAATATTTACTCATAGAAGAGGCTGGGGAGTACAATCCGATAAGTAAGGCATAAGGATATAAATGTATCACTGATCTGGAAAAGCAACAATTAAGGCAGCTAATGGATTTTAATAGTTGCAGCTCACTTTCCTAAATGAAGTATTTTAGCTATCAAAACCAGGTTTCTCCAATTTGTTATCATAGGATGGCAGTGAAAATATAAAAAGAACTATGGAATTAAGTCAAATGTACCAGTAAACCCAAGGACAGATAAGGTATCAAATGTTAGCAAAGCATATTTTCACTCTAAGTATAATGGTTTTACACCACACCTCATCTATAGAAAAAAAAAAGGGAAGAAAGGAAAATCTATTCAAAGAGAAATATATTCAAATATTGATTTAAAAAAAAATAGCCTGAGAATGTGGGTCATTCCCATTTCCTGCCCACCATAGTCCTAAAACCAGGGAGATTTGATTAGTAAATTGATTCTGAGCACTCTTACTGTCTTGCAAATAAATGCCCCTGGCATGAACAACTAAGTCCTCCATTGTTATTTGGTATATTTAAGCTCTCTCTCTTTATCCCTCCATTACTCTGTTTTACATTCTAGAAATGTAAGGACTAAGAGTGAGTGCTGTAGGTATTTCATAATCAGTTATTTAATAATCATGTGCAGGTATTACTCAGTGAGAAAATCAAAGGTGAATAAAAACTTACCCTGCCTTAAGGAAGCTTACAGTTTTGTAGAAGAGTGACGTGCAATGGCAATACATACAATATGCTAAGTGTCCAATTATGAAAAGGCATGTAGATTCAACCCAGAACATCAAAGTCGTCTAAGATGCTAAGTGTAATCTGTCCACAGAATCTCTACAGAAGTGCAAGTTTTTAATTAAATGAGATGGATTGGAAATACAGGTCGACTTTATCTTGGAGATCTCAGAAATACCACTCATCAATAGAAAAGGTGTATCAACAAGTACACATGACATTGTAGCTACTTCCATTGGTTCTTTAAATAGCAAGCTGTCAGTTAATGGGAATCATGTACTTACTGAGACGTTCCTGGGGGAATTCGGTGGGCCGTTCTATCCACAAAACAAGAATAAACCCCAGGGCCAAAGAGACTCCGCGTCTCGGGGAGCTCAGTGTCTGCTTGGCTTGTGCCGGTGCCCATTTTGCCAAGGACACAGTACGACTGTTATGGACATGATATAACCACATAACAACTCTCAAGAGACTTGATTTTAGAATAAACCTGGGAGACAGAAACAGGTCTCCACCCCACCCCCGCCATCAATAAAAACTGGACAGACCCCAGAGGAGGGAACGAATGTGTCTGCATAGGGGCCTTGCTTGCCTTCTGGCTTTCTGAGTTCCCGGGGCTGGTCAGACCCGCACCACGCCGTGCACATGTCCCACCAGAATTCTAGAAACAGCAGGGCCTGGGGGCAGGAAGGGAGCTGGTTTGTGTCTGCTAGTAGAGCCAGGGTACCGCACCGGGGAGGCGGCGAGAGCGGCGTTTGTAGATGACCTCGGACTAAGGCCCGGCAGGTCCTCCCGACCTCTGGCCCAGGGAAACCGGAGAGACCCGCCCCGGCCCCTGCGAAGCTAGGAGACGGTGCGAAGCCAGGAGGTGGCGGAGCGCGGGCGCCGCCCTCCAGCTACTGTTTCTCCTTCCCCAGCTCCCTCCCTGGGCCTTGGCGACTGAGAAGGTCGGCGGGGCTGGAGCTGGGCTAAGGCTGGTTCCGCCCGGCTCCGCTAATCCTGTCTGCGGACCCCCTTTTGGCCTCGGCTAGAGTGGGCTCCGCGGGCTGCGGCCCAGCGCTCGTTCACCCGGCAGCCGCGAGGGTTGCTGGCGTCCTTGGTCCCCAGCCACCGGCGCTCTGCAGCCGCAGTCCCGGCATTTGCAGTCTCGGCTTTTCCACCCCGAGCCGCGGATCAAGCCCGCAGAAGGGCTGTGGAGCAACGGCCGCCCAGGGCCTCCATGCCTCCAGGCTGGAGCCTAGCCAGGGCCCGGCGGGGCGCTGGACCTCCGGAAACCGACTGGGGGTATACTGTAGTCTGTCTTGCGGAGGCAGACACGCAGGCATTGCTGTCTGGTCTTGCAATCTGCTCACTCTTCCAAGGGGCCGGCCTGCCGGCCCCGGACAGGCCACCTACTGGATCTCAGAGGTGAGGGCTGGAATCCTTCTGGGGTTCCGTCCATTAGAAAGTGCCCCCAGAGTCTGGGAACCCCTGCTTGTGCTCACAGACTCGAAGAGGGAGCAAGGGTAGTAGCTCTATTGGAGTCGGTTAAAAACACCACACTTTCCCAAGGAGTACATGTTCCGTTGAGAGTAACAGCGAAGGGTCAAAAAATATTGCAAACATGAGGCAGGTGCTGTGCCACGTATTGAAATAAACCCATAGGCAGTAGACACGTAAGACCAACCTTTAAGAGGATTAATTTTAGTCCTTGAGTTCTTCTCAGAAAGAAGATGGCATATCTATTAATATTTAAATAAGCAGGTAATTAAATAAGGAAGGATATTTGTATTAATATTATCTATTTAGATTTTTTCTTTTCATATGAGCAAAAGCCAGTGTGAATGAAAAAGTAATAACATTTTAAGGAAAATGTTTTTAATAGAACCTCTATTATTCAAATTCACAAATTAACCAAGGTGAAAATAACAGAAATAAAGCAAAATAAAAAAATGGAAACAATTGTGGCATAAGCTGTCTCTATAGAGAATCCTTGAGTTGGTTCACAGTGTCTTACCAAAGAAATAAAGCAAGAAATGTAGAAAGTGCCTTTCTTTCTTTTTTTTTTTTTTTTTAAGATCTATTTTATTGTTTTGGACACAGAGAGAGACAGAGACAGTGAGACAGAGAGAGCGGGGAGGGCCCAGAGCAGTCTCCATGGCTGTGTGTCATCAGTTTTCCACATGGTTTCATTCCACACAGGTGGGTAGGACTAGGGCAGGGACTCCCGCATGGGAAGTCTGCCCAGTTCAGCATATGGGCTTGCACCAGTGGGGGTGAGGATTCAATCCTCAGTTCCTGGTGCTGCAAAGAGAGTGCTTAACCCACTGAGCCATCTGGGCTTCTCCAGAAAGTGCTTCTCTTTACTTATATTTCTAAGTTTTGATCACTATATTGCATCTACTTCATTGGAAATCTATCAGAGAATATCATTTTTGTGGCATCTGGGTTGTCTTTTTTAAAAAAAGACTCCAAAGTGTGATGAATTTGAAAATGCACAGGTCTTTCTTCCCATACAGGACATCATCTTCTTAGGAGTGTTAGTGAATTTTATGATTCTTATAGACATATTTTTATTGTACAAATAATAATGCTAGTAATTTAATTAGTATCAACTTGAGTATTTAGTATTACTTTCCTATAGTGGACAAGCATCAGTCCCACCAAGCACTTACACTATATCACACCTTTACAAAAATGTTCTTACTATTCCTCTTCCCACATCCTCATCATCCTGAGTTTTTCTCTTAACCAGAGATCTCCTCTGTGAAGCCTTCCTTTGTCTACTTGGGTGGACACCAGAGTAGCTTTGAATGATTTGTTCTGCTTTCTCTTAGCTCCCCTTCCCATAAAGACATAACCATGCTTTAAAACTCCAGTAGCTTTGATTTACTATTTACTGTATTTTGATTTGGAATCTGTCATCTTACCTTTTATTATAGTTAGTCTACAGGTAAGCCTTGCTTATGAGCCTGTAAGCTCTTTGAGGGTAGAAACTAGGTCTTATATCTAACTTCCCTTCTCTAATACCCTTTGGCACATTGCAAGTTAGTAAGTAGCCAGTAAATGCCCGTTGAACTAAATTCAATTCAGTTTATGTTTGGCAGTTATAGATATGTATTTATATCCATCTTCATTATTAGCTAAAATGGCCTAGACTAGACAGGGAGATCAAGTGCTTTCCACACTTTAGGAGCTTATTTAAAACGGTCTTTTAATTGTTTTTGGAATTTATGTTTTATCAATAAAACTGTAATAAAAATTATAATAAGTATAATAAAAAGAGACAAAAGATATGCTCAGTTGTTTCACTGTAACAGATGAACTGCAAAAATGTAGGCTCTAGCTTTCTCTTTTACAAACTTAATCTGTGCTTTAGGTCTAATTTAATTTTGCCTTTGCTCTTACATTTTGTCACTATATTGTTTTTATTTTTTAAATCATCTTCTCAAGAGATTCTAAATCTCTAAGCCAATTGTTTTCTTAACATGACAATCTTTTCTCAATTTCTTCATCATGAGATTACTCATTAATAACTACTACACGACTTAATATGAGCCCTACTACATTCCTAGAAATCTAAGGACAAAATCAATGGAAGGAGATTATCTCTGACTCCAGGTCAAACTCATTCTTTAGGATCTGAATTATTTTAGAGCAGAAACTCTCAAACTTTAGCGTGTGGAAAGGTCACTTATACAATTTGATTTAAACACAGATTCTCAGGTCATACCTCCAGAAAATCTGATTCTATAGACTGGGGTTGGGCTCGGAAACCTGTATTTCTAACCATTGCTTCAGGATCCTTCAGATCACACTGTTCTAGACCTGTAGTTGTCTAATTCTTCTTTCCCTTCCTTCTGTCCAACTCTCAGCCCTTGCACCAATTTTGTAAAAAATTCTTGAACACCTTTTTACTCCACCCCCCCACCCCCCAGTGAGCATAATCCACTTAAAAAAAAGTTATAACCAACTCTTCATAATTCGTTCTAACCATCCTAATATCCAAAGCCTTTGTTTGGTGAATCATTTGGATCTCAAGCCCCTAGTTCAATGCTCAGAACATAGTAGGTGTGTTCCATAAATGTGCAATTTTCAACCCCTTATTCATGCATTCTGTAGTGAGGCTATTTGTTGAGAACTTGATTACTTCTTAACAGCCCTATCAGGAGTATGCAGGGATAGAAGAAAAAGACTTCAAAACTTTTCCTGTACTTATCTGCCTTGAAAAAAATATATTTTTATACATGTAAGCGTAAGTGGACAGCAAAGAGAGACTTAATTTTAAATTTGATTTGTGGATTTCAAATATTCATGGTTCCAACTGTTCCTGTAATTGCTAATTGGGTAGCCTTAACTTTAAATGTAATTCACGTTTGGGGAAAAATTTCAAGCAGTAAAGAAAGACATAAAATAAAAAATAAAAATCCTTCATTCCTAACCTCTAGACCCACTTTCACTAGATTTAGTAACAGTTTGTTTATTCTTCTGAATTTTTCTTCTGTGTATATAAGCATTTGTGAATGGTGATATACACATATCACCATTCTATTTTCTTGAACAATTGGCTCCTACCACTCATTTGGGCAGTTTTCCACTTTGTGTTTTTTCCCCTTAGTAGTTCATTTAGAAATTTGCTATATCAGCATTATTTTTAATAGCCATTTGGTATTCCACAGTAGCAATGGTGGTAATTTATATTTTCATTGATAAGCAGTTAGGTTATTTACTTTTTTTACTCTAAAAATATTGCAGTGACATTCTTTGTGCATATGTAGGATTATGTAGAGTAAGTAATCATCCATGGGATAAATTCCCCAATGAGGAATTGTTGGATCAAAGCAGTATGTGATTTTAATTCAAGTCAGGTGTTGCCAAATTTCTCTTCAAAAATTTTGGACCAACTTGTAGTCCCCATTGACAGTGTAGAAAGGAGCCTGTTTTTCAGAAATTCTTTTTTGTTTGTTTGTTTTTGTTTATTTTATTGTTTTTGACAGAGAGACAGACAGAGACAGAGAGAAATGGGAGGGTCCAGAACAGTCTCCACAGTTGCACATCACTGGTTTTCTACATAGTTTCATTCCACAGGTGGGCAGAAAGCTGCTCAGGGCAGGAACTGGGCTAGGGGACTCCTGCATAAAGCTCACCCCAGCGAGAACTGAACTGGGGGCAAACCCAGTTCAGCATATGGGTCTACATGGGCTGGGGTCAGGATTCGATCCTCCGATCCTAAGGTTGTAAGACGAGCTCTTGACTCACTGAGCCACCCTTGCATCCCCCAGAAATTCTTAATAGGACTGTGTCAAGCTTCTAAAACATTCTTACAGTTTAAAAATAACATTTCATTTTGATCAGTGTTTCTTAAATTTTGGGTCAAATGAGCATCTTTTGACTTATTTATTGTTGTTAATTTCTGAAGGACATAATTGAAATCAAACACCTTTTTAAGCAATTGTTAACTTTGTGTAACAATATGAAATTTCCTGTATATACTGTGCTTGAAATTGTTTATTAACTTAGAAGTAAAAATATACCCTTAAAGGGATAACTTATTCTCTCAAGTTAATAGAGGAATATTAAGATGGAACTAATGTTTATTTCTTATTTAATATTTCTGCCAATAGAACAGCCTTATGGTATAATATTCCCCCTTTGAGTTAGTAACAAAAGGTAAATGGCTTGACTCCTAGAAGAGTTAGTTACAGTTGTAGGCATGAATATTCAATGAACACAAGGAGGCAACTTCCTTTACCTTTGCTTCGGGATGTTCAAGTCTTGCTGTCATGTCTAGTCCACTGTAAAATGTCTTTCTCTGGTGCTCTGCCCTATTTCAAGTGTAGAAGGTAACAGAACACTCAGAAGCACTCAACTGTCTGCAGCTTTGGTGCATCATTTAGAAAGCAAGACTCATTTCTCACCAAGCACTGACTGGCACAACACAGCAGGGGAGCAAAGCTGAAAAAAGAACCCATGAGAGATGTATGTTTTCTTTCTGCTTGGGTTTCCTGTCAAAGGCAGAAGACCAAAACTTAAAAGCAAACCAAGTATACTTCAAATGAACTTTCAAGATTAAAGTCAAAACATTATTTTTTAACTTCCAAATGATCAGTATGTGTTGCTCCTCACAAAAGTATTAGAAACTGCTCTTTATATATTTGTTTGAGGTTATAAGGCTATAATTATGAAAACTAGTTTTCAGACAAACTCAATCTTTGGGTATATTTTGCATATTTTATATACGGGTACCTGAATTATTTGTATGGGAAACAAAAGACTATTTTTAAAAGGGTAACTGATCACCATTACTTCTCTGTAACTAGTTTGCACTAAGATATTTCAGTTATTCCAAATGCTTTCCCTTCAAAGCACAGGCAAAGTAGAGCACCTCATTCTGATAATGAGGACCACACAGGGATAAATATGTGTGCCTCGCTGTGCGTAGTGCAGGATGCCCAGAAAGTCTGCAGTGGAGACCTTTGTGAATTGAAGCCCAAGCTCCTCACGTTCACCTCTGATCTCATAAAGCCATTTTCTGTACCATTATTTTGGAAAAGAAATTCCTTGTGGTATCTCTTTACCATGGGTAAGTTTCTATGGGTGGGGGTGGGAGTGTATCTTTTAAGACCCTTAAGACCTGAGCTTGTATCTTAGTGATTATTTTCTTTGTTTTTGCCTCCAGTGATATAATGTGGTTCTATTTTATTGGATCTTTGATCTCACTAGAAACTCCCTTAGGTCGATAAATGTTTTTCTAAGTTTCTGCCATCAACCTTCTCATTATATCCCCTATTTTGGCAAGCTCATTTATTTATTTTTATTTTTTACTTTTTTTAAAGATTTATTTTAGTGTGTGTGTGTGTGTGTGAGAGAGAGAGAGAGAGAGAGAAAGAGAGAGACAGACAGACAGACAGACAGACAGAGAAGAGGGAAGGACCCAGAGCAGTCTCCACAGTTGTACATCATGAGTCATGACATGGTTTCATTCGACACAGGTGGATGTGAGGCCTCCTGCATGGGAGGTGAGAACCTTCGCCACTGAGCCATCCAGCAGTTACCAGTTGCACTGCAGTTGAGCATATGGATTTGCAAGGGCCAGGGCCAGGATTCCATCCCTGGACCTCGCAGTTGCAAGGCAAGCAAGAGCTCAACCTGCTGAGCGATCCTGGCATCCCACTCATCTATTTTTTACGGCTTTACTATTTATTTTTATGAACATGGCTTCTACATCCGTATCTCCAATCTGAACTTTCACTTGAGCTTCAGCTTCACACAGCCACCTGCCTGTTGGAAAACACCATCTAGATATTCTGCTGGCATCTCAATTCCAAATAAATTTATCAAGGTTCCCTCTCACGCTGGCTAAGCTTTTTTTGGCTTTCCTATTTCTCTTCAGGGCATTAGTGTCCTTACAAGTTTTAGGTTCCAAACCCCTGAGTTCAGGGGTTTGACTCTTTGATTATCTTTCCTTTATGTGCCATCAGTTGTGCAGACTTGCCAAAGAAGTCTGCACCATTTCTCTTCTCCTTTCCCAGTGTCACACCGCTATGGCTCTGTAAAACTCTCCTAGGAAAGGTTTTCCTAAACTGTGTCTTTACTTTCTGCCACTTAGTCTATTTTGTGCTAAGGATTTTCATCTAGAGAGGTCATTCTAGAGGACATTTCTGACTTTAAGGCAACTTACGCCAGAAGCATTGAACCCCCACATCTAGAGTGAGCTAAATGTGGGGGGATTGTTTAAGCCATTTTATCTTTCATTCTCAATTTGCTTATTTGTATTGTGGATAATAATTTCTACACTATAAAAATTGCAATTGAATGAAAATACGCACATAAAATGTTTATCCCTGGCACTTAATTAGCACTTAATAAATGTGAACAGTTACTGTGGTGTCACTTCGCAGCTCAGAGCTTTTGGTGGTGGCATAAGGCTCACAAAATGGTGCTGCTCTAACCTACCTTTCCAGCACTGAGTTCCACTTACTGACCTTTATAAACTTTTTTCCATCATGTATACTGACCTGTTCTCTGTACATACTTTATCTAAAGTAAGATGTTGCTTCCTTTCAAGTTTGATTTATAGTTATTTAATTTCTTGTCTTAGTCAACAATCTGTTAGTTACAACTGACCTATAGTCTTTTCACAGTAAAAGGGAGGGCTAGCCAGGGACTTGCAAGCTGTCAGGAACCACGGAAGGCACTGCTTCAGTCAGTCTCATCAGGGGACCACAAGGGCTTCACTTCTTTCTGTACATCAGCTTCATTTTGTGTCCCCTGCACACTGACTTTCTGTGCTTCTCCTTGTACCCAACAGCAACACACCTCTCAGATTTATGTCTTGTTATTTCCATCCACTCAGTTTCACACACAGATCAAATGGCCCTGCACCCCAACACCAAATTTCTGAGAAGGGCGGGCCATCTCAGACAAATGGCTGCCGAGACCCACCCTATGTGTGCTGAGCAGTTCTCAGAAAAAATACATCTGGGTTAAGATGCTCCAGGATACTTAATGTATCAGCAAGTAAGATCATTAGGGCATGAGTAGTGTTTCATTGTCTTTATAAAGGGTGTACCAAAATTCACGCAAGATTTGAATTTTGCGTCATTTGTGCAGTCAAGTGTTGCCAACAACAACAAAAAAAGACAGCATGACAGCTGACAGTTCAGGGTTATTAAAAATGGAAATGGAGCACTATGTGAAAGAACAACGTGTTTTCATTGTTGAGCAATGAAAATTTACAACTTTTAATTATAAACCTGTGTTTTCTATCAAAATTACTTCTTGTGTGAATTTTGGGACACCCATTATTTTCTCATCAATCTTGCAACTGTGCCCTTCAATAAATATTTATAGAAAGATCTGACATTTTCTATTGTGAGTTTGTTAAAAACAATGCTATATTAAAGTTGCAATTAAATTTATAATTTACTTTGTCTGCAGAGAATGATATAGGTTTGATTAGAAGCTACAACACCTCACAATGCAATGGAACAATTTGCTAAAAAGTGAAGGAAATACTTGAACATGCCTGAACAAGGGAACTTTGAAGAAATGCAGGATGTCACCTCAACTCATCTTTGGTAAAACTCCATTTTGTATATTTTGGAGCCCATTAGAGAGAGACACTGATAGAATAGAAAGTAGCCATGTGTTAGTTTTCTAGGACTGCTGTAACAAAGTAGCACAAATGGTATAACTTATAACAACAGAAATAACATTCTCTCACAGTCCTGGAGGCTTGAGGTCCAAAATCAAGGTGCTGGCAGGGCTGTGCTCACTCTGAACCCTGTAGAGGAGAAAACTTCCTTGCCTCTTTGTAGCTTCTGGTGGTGGTACAATAGCTGTCAGTCCTTGACATTCCTTGGCTTGCAGCTGCATCACTCCAATATCTACTGTTGTCGCCACATGGCATTCTGCCTGTGTGTCTATGTATCTACACTTGATCTTAGCCTAAAGGCTGAGAAGCGATGTGTGTTTATGTATCTATGTGTCACCTGGCATTTTCCTCTTCTTTTAAGGATACCAGTCATATTGGATTAGGACCCACTTAATGACTTCATCTTAACTCAATTATGTATGCAAAGACCCTGTTTCCAAATAAGGTCACATTCACAGGGACCAGGGGTTAGGACTTTGACATGTCTTTTGGGGGGACAAACCATGACAAAATATGACCTACAAAGATCTTTTAAAGTTCAAATGTGTTAATACAAAAGTGAGTCTGTGAGGATATGATAAATCACAATAAATACTGGAGTGCTGTGGTAGTCAGAATAATGCCCCCTGTTCCCCCAGAACTCGTGACTATGTTAGGTTACATGGCAAGTAAGAATTAGGGTTACAGATAGAATTATAGTTGCTAATTTGACTTTAAACTCACATGATTATTCTCAGAGTGGGCCCAATGTAAGCGTAAGTATCAATGTGGAAGACTGAGGCCAAAGAGGAAGTCAGAATGATTTGCTGTGAGAAAGACTTGATCAGCTGTTGCTGGCTTTGAAGATGCAGGGGCCACCAGCCAAGGAAGGACCTGCAGCAGACTCTAGAAACTGGAAAAGACAGGAAAATGGATTCTCTTCCAGAGCCTCCAGAAGGAATGCAGCCCTGACAAAACCTTGATTTTAGCAGTCAGGCCTCCTTAGGACTTCTGACATCCAGAACTATAAGATAACAAATTTGTATTGTTCTAAGTCACTAAGTTTGTGATGCTATATCATAGCAGTCATAAGAGCCTACCTAATGCAAGTGCTAATGTTATATTAAAAAAAAAAAGAAAAGAAGATGGTCTGTAAACTGGTTAATTGTAGTATAATTAAGAACAACAACTTGAAACTTTAGAATAAACATATTTAGGGTAGACATTATGAAAAAAACAATAATTTAGCTCAGGTAATAATTTATTAAAATCAATTGCTATTGTGTTACTGCTGGAGGTAGTTAAAGAATGTTAAACATTAAATAGACAGGGGATTCTTGATGCAGAAAATGTTTTCACAATTTTTTTCAATAGCATATGTTTAGAAGCCAAGTAAGCCTTTCAATCATATTATTTGTGTTTTGTTTCCCTTTACTAAAATAAAACTTACTAAGATGACATGTATGTCCTTTAGAGTGATTTAGTCTGATTTAGAATTTCAATGTCACTAGCTGAATCAGAAATTTCACCTGTAACCAACTCCCTCTGGGGAAGATTGCCTTCCTGTGTAATCTGATTTCCATAGTTACATAAAATGAGAACCTGGCCACTTGAAAACAAGGTATTGATCTGTTAAGAATCAACCTTATTCTTATTCATAAAAGCTGTTTTCAGTTCCAAGCATTTAAGGTCCTAAAAAATCATCTTATGCTAAAGGAATATTAACTAATGCTTAAAGTGATGCTTGTTGCCCTCATATTTTTTTTAAAAATTTATTTTTATTGTTTTTGACAGAGAGAGAGAGATACAGAGACAGAGACAGAGAGAAGGGGAGCGCCCAGAACAGTCTCCATAGTTGCACATCATTAGTTTTTCCACATAGTTTCACTCCACAGGTGGGCGGGGCTGCACAGAGCAGGAACTGGGCGGGGGTCTTCACCCTGGTGAGGACTGAACTAGGGGAACTCCCCAGTTCAGCATATGGGTCTGCATGGGCCGGGGTCAGGATTCGATCCTTGGTCCCGTGGCTGCAAAGTGAGCGCTTAATCCACTGAGCCATCCCGGCTTCCCTTGTTGCCCTCATTTTGCTTCTATAATTTTATAGATTTGCTATATATATTCAAGTTGTATCATAGTCTAAAAAAATATTAGCCACAGAGAAGTCAAGTAGTCTCTGACCTGGACTAGAGGTTTTCAATTTTCATAAGCTCCATATTTTAAATGGGCCTTTTTGGACTATTGGTCCTTTTCAACAAAATACCTCTGACTCTAATTTATAAATAAAACATGCAGGGGAAGGTGTAAGAATAGCTCTCAGAGCTTTTATAGAGAAGTCAGAATGACTACAAAGGGTATTCTATGTTTCGTCTTATAAAATTCCCAATTTCTTGCAGAGATTTATTTCTAATTGCTAAATCTTATTCTGTACAAACTGTTCACTCCCTTCTTCTCTTTTACTATCAAAACATTGCCTGAAAAGTTTTCTTTATAACCTTATACATGCATACACATGCAGCATTGCCATTTCAAACAATACTGAGTTCAAGTGGTGAAGGTAACGTGTAAAAACAATGGCTGCAGAGACAGCGTAGACTTGTTGACACTGTGCGATGTTAATATAAGCGAAAATTATTTTTTGGTAAGCACTCAATGTTAACATGTCTCCTATCAAGTGGGAGATAGTTGCAGGTAACTTTCAGAACACAGGGAAGTAGTGCAGGTTAAACTGTGATAAAGGAATAGGTATTCATATTAAAGAGGATTAGACACAGAAACCGATGCATGGAAAAATATAAGACCCTAACATAGCAGCTCATTTCTAGCATCTCTGTATATTCCATACCTAGAGTTACCAGGACCTCTAATGGCTAGCTAGATCCTTTTGATCTGTGGGCCCATCTATAAATATATATTCAACTTTCCTTATTTTTATCTCTATATTTTCCCTTTTACTCCTAAATTTAATCAGTGTCATGTTTCGTTTAGGTACTACAATCACTTTAATAATTTGACCTTTAAGTTTTCAGCTTATCTTATTTTAGTTTCTTACTTGGGACCAGGTTGTACAATCAGATAACCAAAGGCAACTTCATGTTTCATGCAGCTTTTTCTGACGATATTAGTTTGTTTTGTATCTCTAACCCTTTTTCTAAGTGAAGGTTTTCTATGTAAAAATCACACAAAATCAAACTAGTCTCAAGAAATCCTGTTGTGCTGTATCACCAGTGGCAAAGCAAGTGTGGAAGCAAAGCGCTCCACATCTTCATGTGCCAGCTAGACAGAGTAAATAATTTTTTTCCTGAATTATAGTTCTTTAACTATCATCACTTAATATTGAGAATTGCCTTATTTTCTCAGTAAAACAAACCAAAGCCTCTAAAAGAGGTTGTATAAAATACAATAGCCAGGATAAATTCAAACTCAATTTTAGTAAGTGCTGTGTTAGCTCCTTGGAGTTTTTGATTGATGATAAACCTATTTATATTACTTGTTAAATGTCTATTGATTTCAGCCTTATGGTAAAAATCATTGCTTAGTGGAAAAACAATAGCTGTGAAATGATCAAATAAAAAGCAATATCATATTTAATTTTTTAAAGATTAATGGGAATACAATAAATGTAATAAATTTTTTTTTGTAACATGGTTGGCTAGAAGTAATAAGAATGTAGAAAATGTTGAGAGAAGAATGTGGTATTAACCACTTCTTAATATATTTTCAGCACTGTATATATCTTCCTACAGACCTTTGTATAAAAATAATTTTCACTCATACAAACATAATTGCATTATTTACAATTAATTCATAATATTATGGTGATAGAACATCTAGTGAGAAAATATTAACTTCCTCCTTTATAACTCCCTTGAGATCAACAACTTGCAAATTCATTCTTTATTAGGAATGTACCATCTCCATTTTCTAACAGCAAGATAACAGCTTCTTACACAGCTATTCTCTTACTTGATTGGGGGCAAAATGTCACGTTTGCTGAAAGCAAACCACACTGTTTTTCACAGCAATCAAATTATCAAAATTTCACATTACAGATGAAAACTGTTAATGAATTTTCATAGAAAAAAGGTTGTTGATAGGATAAATTGTTGCCTGAGCTAAGAATTGGGAAACCTGAGGACTCAAAGGCAAATTAAATTTTATGATTTATTTATTATTAAACCCTGTTTCTCAAACGTGTTATTTTAATAAGTCCTTCAATAATGATTAGACTATCTTTGATATTGAACCTAATTACCATATTCTGCAACTGGATGATGTTTCAAAATATGAATGGATGTGATCCCCCTTCATTTTTTTTTTTCCTCCCCTAGCCTTTCCCTAATAGTGCTACTGAATCTTAGGTCCCCATTTCTCCAAGGACAATAGAACCAGAGAAACAAGGCAGCAACTTCCTGTTCTTCTTTCTTTGCTCCCAGTTTAAGTTCAATTCATCAAGACCAAGTATGGTATAATGCAGATAAATTCTAAAGACTACTTGATGAGTTCCAACTCTGCCCCACTTTCCTTTTGTTCCTACCTGAGAGCAAATTAACAAACCAAAACCAAACCCAACCCAACCACCTCATCCTGCACTGGGAAAAGAAGACAATACAAGTTAGATATTAGGGAGTGGTTCTGTAAGAAGAGATCTGCAACTGTGAACAAAACTCTGGGTTGGGAGAAGGATGATGACAGGCTCTCCAGATAATTTTGGACATCCCAAACGGGTGTGTCTGGTGTCCTGCTTTCTGCCAGGGGGCCCTGTGCATCTGATGAGAGGCTTTGGGTAGCATAAACAATACACGAGGCTTCCAGAAAGAAGTTCAATTGCACACAACTTCATCTCTTTTCTGCTTCCTCTCTCTCTTTTTAAAAACTGTACATAACAGGGGATGATGGGATGGCTCAGTGGGTTGAGTGCTACCCCCAGGGTCAGAGGATCAAATCTCAGCCCCTGCCAGTGTGGACCCATAGGCTGAACTGGGGTGTGCCCCCAATTCAGTTTTCACCAGGGCGAGCCTTCTGTGTGAGAGGCCACTGGCCAATTTCTGCCCTGTGCAGCCCCTAGCCCACTTGTAGAATGAAACTATGTAGGAAACGAATGACATGCAACCATGGA
The DNA here is from genome assembly GCA_004027555.1 of Craseonycteris thonglongyai. Classification (NCBI taxonomy): domain Eukaryota; kingdom Metazoa; phylum Chordata; class Mammalia; order Chiroptera; family Craseonycteridae; genus Craseonycteris; species Craseonycteris thonglongyai. Next base: position 44,072 of record PVKE010006187.1, read on the forward strand.
GACTGCTCTGGATTCTCCCCTTTCTCTCTTTCTCTCTCTCTCTCTGTTAAGAACAATAAAAAATAATCTTAAAAAAAACTGTAAATAACAGATACATAATTAATGAACTAGGGCTATTTATAAGGAATATCAATGAATCAGTGCAATATTAATTGAATGTTATGTGACCACCTTATTTCTCTTGAGAAAGTTATTATGCAGCTCATATAAATGCATGTTTTAAGAGCCAGATAAAGAAAAAATGAGATTCATAGAGGAGATAGGTCTTGGGTGGGAGGTGGAAACAATGTTTCCTAGTGAAAATAAACCAAACCAAAAACACAAAATCAGGCTAGGAAGAAATAGGTCTTCAAAAGGATACTCTTTTATTCCTGGAATCCCCTCTAGGCTAAACCTAATCACCAAAGTATGGATGTGTAGAAACTGAAAAGAATTAACAAGTTAACAGCAAATGACAGCAACTCGTTTTCACCTTAACTGGCCCAGTCCAGTAATGGACAAAGAAGTGCTCTTAGTGCAGGTACAGTTGTGTGTACCGGTAGATATATGAGTGATCACTTCAGCGGGCAAAAGGGCCCGCTGAATTACTGCTCCTTATTTTTGTTTCTTTGGCTGGTTTTCAGGTGGAATTTTCAAAAAAACACTAAGAATTATTCTGAAATGTAAATTTCCCTAACACAGCCAACAAACTAAAAGTGCAGTGCTTATGTTAAAGACTAAGTACTGCAATTTGGGACAATGTCTCAGATTTTGTGTTGTGACATTGGGAGTGTGTGTGTGTGTGTGTGTGTGTGTGTGTGTGTGTGTGTGTCGTTCATGATAAAACTCTTGCACCTGTTCCTCCATGACTCTGTCATTCCCCCCCAGGTGCTTTTCCCACAAAGTTTAACCTCTGCATAACTATTTCATTGCTTACTCAGAAAAGGTATTAGGAAGCTGCTATGGACTGACTTTTGTGCCCCCACCCCCAAGTTAGTAACCTCCAATGTTATGGTATTTAGAGATGGGGCCTTTGGGAGATAATCGGTTTAGAAGAGCTCATCAGGATAGGGCCCCTTTAAGAAGAGATGCCAAAAGCTTGCCTTCTCTTTGCCCTGCGAGGACACAGCCAGAGGGCAGCCATCTGTAAGGCAGGAAGAGCATCCTCACCAGAACCTGACCATACCGACACCCTGATCTCAGACCTCCAGCCTTCAGAACTGTGAGAAAATAAGTTTCTGTTGTTTAAGCCACAGAGTCTACAAGTATGATGTTTTGTTACGGAAGCCTGAGCAAATGGAGACAGAAGCACTGCACTTGCCAACATGAGGATGTTTTCCGAATGTCAAGTGGTTATTGACTTTTAGTCTCCAGGAATGCATAATGATGAACACGAACTACTACTTCTTACCACTCATGAATCATCACATCAGTACTGGAACTGGGTCTACTCCTAAAATGCCTGTGGCAAAGAGACACCAATTGTTACTTAAGAGAGTGTCACTTAGAGAACAGAACTATGCACAAATGCACAAATGACAGAGAAGCCCTTAACATTATTATCTCAGGGATTAGGAAGTCTCACATCTTCCTCTGTTAGGGCCATACTTTTACAATTTATATACATCAAAAACTTTCTGAGTCTTGTGGAAAAACAATCCTGCACCCCAAATTACTGTCACATACACAGAGCTCAAGATTTTTTGCTTAACGTGTATGTCTAGTTGGACAAGTATAAAGCTAAGCAAGTAGTCTACTGCTTATGATTTGAACCATCTACCACAGAAAATGCCAGACTGTAGCAATACCTTCCTGGAAAGTGTGGTGTCAAGAACCTTCAGAATCGGGGGAAGCTGGGATGGCTCAGTGGGTTAGGCACTTACTTTCCAGCCCTGGGGACTGATGATCGAATCCTGGCCCCGGCTCGTGTGGACCCATATGCTGAACTGAGGTGTGCTTCCCATGCTGAGGCCCCCAGTGTGGTTATTGCTCCCTACCCATCCCATTCAGCCCCTGGCTTGAGGGAATGTGCCTCCCATTTGGGAGGCCCCCAACCCAGTTACCACCCTGCTCAGCCCCTGCCCACCTGTGTGGAATGAAAACATGTTGAAAACTGATTACATATGTCTATGGAGACTGCTCTGGGCCCTCCCCCTTCTTTCTCTCTCTGTCTCTGTCAAAAAAAACAAAAAAAACCCCCAAAAAACAATAAATATTTAAAAAAGAAAAAAAAACTTCAGAATGATTAGACTGAGTGAATAAACTAATTCCAGATTGGTTAAAGGCCCGGAATAGGAATGAGAACATGTCCAGAAGAGAAACTACTGGAGTTATTTAAGCCATTCATAATCCAGGAACATTGATTATCAGTCTCATCTCACCTTTTGGGGGAAAGTCACATTATTCCATAAACTATTGACTGTGTTGCATATACAGAAGTTGGCACTGTCTGCATGGAAGTAGTGCTTAGAAATTATATTTAAAGACTTGTAAGGCTAACAATCCTTCCCTAAGGGCAAGCTCCCTTTCTATGAAATTCTAGTACACTTAATTTTATTTCTGTATGTATTTGGGTAAGTATGAGAACTTTATTTCCAAATAGGTAAATGATTATTTGGGAGGCAATTAAGAAAAGAGAGAGAATTGGAAACAGAAAAGTGGACAATGACAGAAGTATTGGTGGCAGATTAGGAGAATAGGATTTTAGAAAACTTGTGCTATAGAAACAAAGATAAAAAACAACAACAACAACAACAAAAATACCTGTACATTGGGACCAATCGCTAGATCTGTTGGAAGAAAGGACACTGAAATACCTCTACAGGAACAAGTAAACCAGGGACTTCCTTCCAGCTGACATTGGGATTCTGGGGGTGACAGTGGAAATTCACATTTCATAGAGGAAGAGACTAAGGCAAAAAGCAGAAAGTCTTTACCGTTTGTGTGAAGAAGCAGGCCGCAAGAAGGATATGTTTTAAAATGTGTATTATCTCCAGAAAAGCCAATTGCACCACTAAAGTGTTCCTCCTACAGGCTCTCCTGATTCTTGTCTAGGATACGGTCTCTGTCATAAATTTGACATCATAATAGTAGTTTATGTGTATTGCCATTCATTTTGTGCTTCTCATGGTCTAAGTCCTTTTTTTGTTACTTTACTTTTCAAGGCATCCTAGGATGTAATGTCTCTCACATTTAACAAGTATCTATGGAGAACTATTACTTATTATTACTTATAAGGTCTGACAATCAAGTTCACAATTTTGTCACTGTGTGCTTACATTGGCAGCACTGTACAAACAATTCAGTAAGGTTTCATAACCTTGGTGTATCAGGGTTTCACAGCTGTGTTTGTGTTGACGTGTGGCGGTGTCTTGCTGAGTGGCATTCATTTCTGTTGTTGCGTGTTTTTAGAACAATGAACAAACATTCAATTTCTTGTTAAACTTGGCAAGAGTGGAAGTGAGATCAAGTTAGTCCAAGTTTATGGAGATAATGCCATGAAGAAAAAGGCAGTGTACAAAAATGGATTAAACAATTTTCTGAGGGGAGAAAAAGTGTTGCTGATAAAGAGAGGTCAGGGTGGCCAGTAATGAGCAGAACTGATGAAAACATTGCAAAAATTCATTAAATTGTGCATCAAAATCATTGGCTGATTGTGAGAAACATAGTAGACCAAGTAAACATCGATAGGGAAACAGGAAAATCTTCACTGAAAATGCTGGCATGAGGAAGGTTGATTCAAAAATGGTCCCAAAGGAGCCCACTGATGAACAAAAGCAAAGGAGAGTCCAAGTTTGCCAAGACCTTTTGGAGAGGCAAGACAATGTTTTGGACCATGTTATTACTGGTGATGAAACACAGGTATACTAATACAACCCTGAAACAAAGCATCAGAGTGCACAGTGGAAGCCAGCCAATTCTCCATGACCAAACAATTTGTCAGTCCAAATCAAGAGTCAAAATGATGTTGCTAACCTTTTTGTTATCAGAGGGATTATTCATTATGAATTTGTGCCAACTAGACAGTCAACCAAGTTGACTATTTGGAAGTACTAAAAAGGCTATGTGAAGAAATTAGACAAAAACGAGCTGAACTTTTCACCAACTCTTGGCTCTTGCATCACAACAATGCACCAGCTCACACGGCACTATCTGTGAGGGAGATTTTAGCCAGTAAACAAATTGCAGCATCTTTCCTACTCACCTGATCTGGTTCCCAATGACTTTTTTCTTTACCCAAAGATAAAGGAAATATTGAAAGGAAGACATTTTGATTACATTCAGGACATCAAGGGTAATACAATGATGGCTCTGATGACCATTCCAGAAAAAGAGTTCCAAAATTGCTTTGAAGGGTGGACTAGTTGCTGGCATAAATGCAGAGCGTCCCAAGGGGAGGACTTCAAAGATGACTGTAGTGATTCAGCAATGAGGTATGTAGCACTTTTTTCTAGGATGAGTTGGCAAGCTTACTAGTCAGACATCGTATCTGGGTGCACAGAAAGAGGAAATGTACTTAGTGAATATCTAGCTAATCTCTGCTATGGGAAGTCTTAAAAACTGTTTGGATTTTTGCCTGCTGGTCATGGTTTTAGTCTAGTTCTAAATGAAAAAGATGGAATGAACTAGATATCCTTTCTCAAAAATCTCCCTAAGGTTGTATATGGGATTTAAAGAAATGTGGTCTTTAAGAAAAAATGTTTTAGGTCAGGAGCACAGCCTCAAGAATTCTCTGATACATCAATATCCTCAGAGGTAGTCACACCTCCACTCCCACCCCCATCCCACCCCCCAGTGACTCAGATGGAATGTAAGATAGGGTAAGACTTCTATATGAAGAAAAAGATGTCTCCTTATTCTTCTTTCTACACTGAAGCTAGGTAACACTTCTTTAAGGCCTAATATATTTTATTATCAAATAAGATTCACTTTCTGCCTTCATTCTGATAAACTTCTTTCTAAAGCATTAGTCCAAGAGTTCCTTAACTCAAACTGCAGAGTCAATTCTTGAGGGGAACACAAAGATCAAGTGATGTAAATCCCCTAAGAACTGGAGCATATTAAAATGCTTTGCTTTGGAAGTTATGTTCAAGCAACTACTTTAATCATATAGAATTTTGCTAATTATGCAGCCAATTTAAATGCCAACTCTACTAACTGGATTTTGAGTTACATGTAATTTTAATTGTTTCTGTTCTCTAAAAATATATATCAGGGCTTTTTAATTCCACATTTTATGCAGCAGTTTACTCCCCCACACAGCTCCAACAGTCACAAAAGCAGAAATAAGTGCTTGCTGAAGGTATAGTTTCCCAGTTTTAAGCTTTTAAGAAATGCTTGTGTTAAACTGCTTAGATGAAATTCTGCCCTTTACTGACTTTTAACAGACTCACAAAAGCCAAGCAGACAGTGTGGACTGTATGAATGTCATCCTGGTCAAATGACTTTAAATAGTTTCTGACTTTAAATAGTTCTTCCTTCATTTTTGCCCCTTACTCTTGATTGCTAAGTCAGTATTCGGGCTCTGTCTTCATTTGTCCATTTAAAAAATGTACAGCATTAAAAATCTTCTGGAACAGACTTCATGTGAAGCTACGATAGAGGATGTTTTCCACACTTTTCCTTGAGGCCAGAGCTTTCAACCCTATTTTGCTAACCAAATCCAGAATGTCACTAACTCAAAGGTTATAAATAATTTTCACAACATAGTTAACTAAAAAAGAAAAACCATCCAAAAAACCTACAGTATTTTGGGTATAGGGGACAGGAGCTACATACTCAAATCATAATTGTATTGTCTTCTTTTTTGAAGTCTGTGGGTCAACTTCTACACTGGTTTCTCTCTGTCTTTGTATCACCAACTCTCATGCTGTATTTTATGGTATTCTATTCTTCTGGCAATTTTCTGGTATATATAAATTCTTTATGCCCCATGTCCCTCTCTTTTTCTTCCTTTTCATCCTTCTTACTTTTCCCCCCTGGAACTCAGCTTAACTGTTTCACAGAGTGACCCAAGTTAAATCAATTCCCATGGAATCTGATCAGGCATAGAGATAAATGGAGTGGGTGACACCATTACTTATTCCCATTTGGAACCCAAATCCTAAAGTACATTTACCCTGGAGATGTGAGGATGGGAAATTTATGGGTAGGGAGAAGACCTGGTGGGTAATGGCTGATTCATACTGCCTTGAAAATGCTGGAAAAATATGGAGACACCTTGGTAAGCAGCAGAGTCTCCCTTTGTCTAAACAACGACTGGGATTTGATTAAATCCAGTGAGGCCAAGATTAGACAGAATCCTCCCACCTTCCAATTCATCTAGAGCTTGAGGGTAGAGGTAGTTGGGCATGTGGGGAGGGAATGTCAGGATAATGTTTCTGACAATGACTTCCTCTATCCCTTCAAACATATTGTTCATTGACTAGCAGCCGAGATTTGAGGCCAAGACAATTGGCACTGCTGGTTCCTTGTTGGAACTATGGGATTTCTGAGATCTACCAGGGGTCTCCAAACTACGGCCCGCGGGCCGGATGCAGCCCACGAAGCCCTCTCATCCGGCCCGAGGAGACCTTTTTATCTGAATAAAATAATATTAAATAAATAATTAAAAACAACATCTATGTTTTGATTCTTTTTTATTTGGACCTCGAGTGTGTAGTCGGCCCCCAAACTGCTGTTTGATAGTTAATGCGGCCCACAGGCTAAAAAGTTTGGAGACCCTTGAATTCTACACAAAAAGAATCATCCGAAAGTAATATCCTTTACTTAGTACAAATGGCTCTGATTTCCTCCCACCAAGTTCTTCACTGTCTCTAAAGCTGCACGTGGCCATTTATCAGACAAGAGGGAAAATACAGTTTCCTGAATATAGTGTCCTTTCCTTTCATGGTAAGGTAGCTACGCCTTTTAGGATAGAGACGCTTTCAGCAAACCCATATAACATCTGATGTCCCCTCAGATTTCTCTTGCAAAACTGGGTAGGAAGTTCCCTTGGGCTTCCTTCCTCACCACCCCCTACATACAACATTCTAAATATAACCAAACCACTCTATCAATGCAATTGTTTCTTTTTTGGTTCTTGCACAAAATCCATTTCTCCTGCGAAGCCTTTCATTGACAGCCCATTATTGAAAGTTTTCTGAAATGGCAGGGCAAAGGATCTGTGCGAGGCAAGAGGAAATGGGGAAATGTTAAACAAATCACTTTTCACCTGTGGGACTTTCCTGCTTTTCTTCACGGCATTATTGGCCTTGTCTATTGACATTTCAGACTAGAAGATTTCACATAATCGTACCAGCAATTTCTTTCTCTCTCTCTGAGGGTTTAAATGACGAAGACTGTTAGCCTGTGAAACAGGATGTTTGCATTATGGATTAAGCCACACAGTTTTGACTGAAATCGTAGTGACTGTGCTTGGCTGATTTGCAGGTGTCAAGTTGGCCTGCTTCTTGTCCATCAGTTCTGGAGAGATTTTGTTGCCGCTGCGTGTGTTAGACATCACGTCTCAGGATGTTCTTTCAGACCGTCAGTCCCCTTACCTGCTGCTGCTGTTTACAAACTTATCTCAATCAAGAATCTATCAGCTGCCTGTTTTTGTATTTGTGACCATGAATAGTTGTTTGGTGCTTCAGACTATCTTTCTCATATATTCTCATTCCTGGGAGTTTTAGCTGTTTGTGCAGAGTGGAGGCTCACATAACTGAACAAATGACTTTACCATTTTCAATTTGGTTGTGCTACAGGGACAGGCAAAGATGAAAACATACCATATTCCTCCTTAACTACATTTCTGGCTTACTAAACAATGCTGTACAGTCATACTTCTCAAGTTTTGGTATACAAAATGCAAATTTCTCAGCTCAGCTAACAAGAGATTATGATCTGTTGCTGAAGAACAGTTTCTTGGTTATGCCAAAGGAAAGATTTCAAAGGGGCACCAAATAAGCCAGGCAAGTGCTGAGTTTATTGAAAGGAAGAGAACAGCACTGCCAAGGTGGTGGGAGTGGGCAGGTTGGAGAATAGCCAGTATCCTCAAGAGTGTTGGGGATTTGGAATTTATCATTTTCAAATGAGGGCAAAAAATATTCAAGATGTCTTGGGTCTGCTATAAGCCACCAAAATCTAGTTCTGGCCATTCTGGTAGCTGCACCTTTTCTTAAGAATGATTTCATCTCTTCCCTCCTTTGTTTTCCCTTACTTCCCCTTTCCCTCCCCCCACCTCTCTCCCCATGGCCCTGTTCTTTCTGCCTATGGTAACAGATATAGTAGGTCCCAGATGGGACCCAGAATTGGTATTTTAAACAAACAGCCTGGTAATTCTGATTTAGATACAGCATGGGACATACCTCAAGAAACAACAACACTGCATTAAAGAGTTGAGTGGAAGTTAGGCAATCAGGGTTCTATCTTAACCTCATGAAAAGTCAAAGATAATGTTGAGGGAAAAACCCAATACACCTATAATAATTTATAGCAACCAAATTATTAGTAACTTAACAATATGATTTATGTCTAATTTCTCTTTGGTAATGCATTTTGGTTGATATACTGGTAGATAGGCACTAAATAATAAAATCTAATACTTGATCTTAACAAATATAAAACATTTATTATCATTTAATGAACACACTTATTAATATAAATCCTAATATAGAACCCAAAAGTAGACCCCCAAATATTTGGGAAGTTAGTAGTATTTCAAGTTAGTCAAGAAAAAAAGGATTGATTGTTTCCTACATGGTGTTATAACTACTGGCTTGCCATTTAGATTTAAACAGAAACTGGATTTCTACTTCACTCCTCACCCCCAAATAAATTACACATGAATTAAAGATGTAAACTGAAAATAAATAAAATTGTATGTATTCTAAGATAAAATATGCATACTTCTTTTAAATATCTTGACATTGCATAAAACTAACAAGTCTAGCAGTGAAAGATAGGTGTATTTGACTATATAAAAACTATTGTGTATATTTTCTCTTTCAGTTGGTTTCCTTTTTACTTTGTTGACAGTGTCCTTTGCTGTGTAGAAGCTTTTTAGTTTGATATAGTCCCATTCATTTATTTTTGCTTTTACTTTCCTTGCCTTTGCGGTCAAGTTCATAAAGTGCTCTCTGAGCCCAAGGTCTGTAAGTTTAGTGCCAATGCCTTCCTCTATGCACTTTATAGTTTCGGATCTTATGTGGAGGTCTTTAATCCACTTTGAGTTAATTTTGGTATATGGTGACATTTCACAGTCCAGATTCATTCTTTTGCATGTGGTTTTCCAATTTTCCCAGCACCATTTACTGAAGAGGCTTTCTTTTCCCCATTGTATATTTTTTGCTCCTTTGTCAAAGATTATCTAATATCTAAAATATATAAAGAACTCATACAACTCAACAACAAAATAACAAACAATCCAATTAAAAAATGGGCAGAAGACCTAAATAGGCACTTCTTTCCTGAAGACATACAAACAGCCAGCCAACATATACGTGAAAAAATGCTCAACATCACTAGCAATTAGGGAAATGTAAATTAAAACCACAATAAGATACCACCTCACACCTGTTAGAATGGCTATAATCAACAAGACAAGGGATAACAAGTGCTGGAGAGGCTGTGGACAAAAAGGAACCCTCATACATCACTGGTGGGAACGTAAATTGTTACAACCACTGTGGAAGGCAGTGTGGAGATTCCTCAAAAAACTAGGAATGGAATTGCCATATGACCCAGCAATCCCTCTCCTGGTATCTACCCAAAAAACCTGAAAACCTTAATCTGCAAAGTTACATGTACCCCAATGTTCATCGCAGCACTCTTCACGGTGGCCAAGTCGTGGAATCAACCAAAGTGTCCTCTGACAGATGACTGGATAAAGAAGATGTGGTACATGTACACAATGGAATACTACTCAGCAATTAGAAAGGATGAAATACAGCCATTTGTGACAACATGGACGGACCTGGAAAACATTAACCACTTGCCTGACTTGCCCGTGTCAGACACGGGCAGCCGCTCCTTACCTAAATTGACTTGCCTGGGTGTAGCATATCAATAGAATGAAGAAATAAAAAACTGACATTTTCTGAGAGGAAAAAATTTAAAAATCCACAAGGCAAGTGGTTAAGCGAAATAGGTCAGAATGAAAGAATCAAGAAACATACGACCTCACTCATAGGTGGAATATAAAACTGAAAGGAACAAAGAAACAAAGACTCATGGACACAGTCAATAGTTTAGTGGTGACCTGAGGTGGGGGGAGGTGGGTGGGAGAGATGGGTGGGGGGGAGTAGGGAGGGGGAATCAAACATATGGTGATGGAAAGTGAGCTGATTCTGGGTGGTGAGCATATAACGCAATGTATAGACAATGTAATGTAGAATTGTACACCTGGAAACAATGTAATTGATATTAATCAATGTCATCCCAATAAATTTAACAATAAAAAAGATTTTTAAAAATCGATTGTATGGTAAAAATATAAAAGAATAAAAAATTAAGTTTTAAATTAAAGATACAATTAACAATGTGAGTGAGATTTTTGAACAAGCATTTCATTTCCCAAAAAGTAACCTATAAACAACTGTTTATAAAATGCTTAACCCTTTTGAAAATTATGTAAATGCAAATAAAAATAAGGTACTATTATTTTCATTTATTTCACAAAAGTTAATATATTCCACGGCATTAGCTTCGAGGGGTGGAGAAGAGCACTTGAGCAGTCTTTATACAAGTTTAAAATACATTCTTTGATCCAGCAAGTCCATTTTTAAAAATGTATCATAAAATTTAAAATGATAATTGTATATGTAACCAGAGCAAGGATGAAAGTTATAGCATTGTTTGTCATAGTTAAAAACAAACAAACTGGAAATGATGCAAATGATTATTAATAGAGGGCTGATTAAATAATTAATGAGCTACAATACTTTGTCCGATTTAAAATGTCTGGCTGGATCTGCATATTTGGAATTGGAAAAAACTACCAAAATACATTGTTAGGTTTCAAAGAATCAATAAGGCAGGGCACTAATGTGTATATTATGTTTCTATTTATATATAGCAAGACCCCAGAAAACATATGTATATAATAGAAAATTTCTGGAAACATTAAGATGTATTAAAAATGGATATCTTGGGAACTGGAATAAAGATTTTGGGATAGAAGGAAGACTTATTTTCCAATGTATAAACTCCTGTATTGCTTAAAATATTTAAATCATTTAATGTATCATTGAAATTACTGAAGAAAAAGTGCCTTTAAAAAGCACAGATTTGAGTGTGTCCATAGGTCTCTGTGTCTTTGTTACTTTCACTTTTATATTCCACCTATAAGTGAGGTCATGTGTTTCCTGATTCTTTCAGTCTGACTTATTTCGCTTAATAAGATAGTCTCTAGGTCCATCCATGTTGCCAGAAATGACTGTAATTTATCATTTCTCATCGCTGAGTAGTATTCCATTGTGTAAATGTA
>PVKE010006188.1:0-55507 GCA_004027555.1 Craseonycteris thonglongyai
AAATAGTACAACAACTTATACATTGCAGTTGATAAAAAAATTAAATTGCATTTGAAGTTAGTAAAAATCTATCTTGAAAAAGTGTCGGAAAATCGAAGTTTTTAGGTACCGCATGTACGGAATGCTGCTATCAAAAGTTGGGTCTGGAAATTTATTTTCTTCATGAGCTTATATCTCGAAAACTTAGTAAGTGATTTAATAAATAAAAAATAGTTTTGAACATATGTTTTACTTACCTACCAATACCTCGCTGGAATGCACCTTATACTGAAACACAGTGTATAAACACAGTATGCATTTCACACCCCTTTTTCCCCCTTAGACTACGCCTATGACAACAAGTCGATCACGACACACTTTTAAGATATAAAGTAGATCTTATATACAGAAAAGTTGGCCACCCCTGATCTATGGAGTAGGTTTCAAGAAGCGTGTCACTTGGGCACTCAAGGAGATCCAGAAATTTGCCATGAAGGAAACAACCCCAGATGTGCTCATTGACACTAGACTCAACAAAGCTATCTAGGCCAAAGGATTAAGGAATGTCCCATACCGTACCCAGGTGCGGTTGTCCAGAAAGCATAACAAGGATGAAGATTCATCAAATAAGCTCCATATATTGGTTATCCATGTACCTGTCACCACTTTTAAAAATCTACAGTTAATGTGGATGAGAACAAAGGTACCAAAAAACCCCCCAAAACAAACAAACTCTAAATAGCCATAGAAATTGAGAACAGCAACAAAAAACAAAGTTGGAGGTATCACACACCCTCATTTCAAACTACACTACAAAGCTATAGTAATCAAAACAGTACAGTATTGGCACAAAAACAGACACATATCAATGGAACAGAACAGACAGCTCAGAAATAAACCTACACTTACATGGTCTATTAACCTACAACAAAGAAGGCAAGAATATACAATGGGGAAAAGACAGTTTCTTTAATAAATGTTGGGAAAACAGAGACATGCAAAAAGTCAGACTTTCTCTCACTATATACAAAAGTAAACTCAAAATTCAATACTTAAATGTAAGACCTGAAACCATAAAACTCCTAGAAGAAAACATGCAGTACGGTAAACTCTTTCATAGGTCTCAATATTTTCTGATAAGTCTCCTTGGGCAACAACAACAACAAAAAAACAAAACAAAAGGGACTATTTAAACTAAAAAGCTTTTGCACAATGAAAGGAAACTATCCACAACATGAAAAGCAACATTCTAAATGGGAGGAGATATTTGCAAATATACTCGATAAGAGGTTAATACCCAAAATACATACAGAACTCATACAAACCAACATCAAAAAAAACAACAATCTGGGGAAGCTGGGATGGCTCAGCGGGTTAAGCGCTTGCTTTGAAGCCCCGGGGACCGAGGATCAAATCCCGGCCCCGGCCCCAGCTCCTGCGGACCCATATGCTGAACTGGGGTGTGCCCCCAGTTCAGTTCTTGCCAGGGCCTATGTGGGAGCCCCTGGCCCAGTTCCTGCCCTGCGCAGCCCCATACCCACCTGTGGAGTGAAACTACATGGAAAACTAATGCTGTCAACTATGGAGACTGCTCTGGGCCCTGCCCCTTCTCTCTGTCTCTGTCTCTGTCTGTCTGTCCAAATCAATAAAATAAATCTTTTAAAAAAAAAAAAATTTTTTTTAAAAGAACAACAATCCATTTTAAAAAAGAGGTAAAGGATCTGAAGAGACATTTCTCCAAAGATATACAGATAGCCAACAGACACATGAAAAGATGTTGAACATCATTAATTATTAGGAAAATGGAAATGAAAGCACAATGAGATATCACCTTATACTTGTCAGAATAGCTATTATCAAAAACAAATAAACAAACAAAAAAACCCACACAACATAGAACAAGTGTTGGCAAGAATGAGAAAAGAGAACACTTGTGCACTGTTAGTGGGATTGCAGAGTTGTATAGCCACTATGAAAAATAATATGAAAGTTTCTGAAAAAATTAAAACTATAGCTACCCTATGACCCAGCAATTAAACTTCTAGGTATTTACCCAAAGAAAACAAAAACAATAATTTGAAAAGATATGTGCACTGTTATGTTCACTGCATCACTGTTTACAATAACCAAGGTATAGAAGCAACCTAGGTGTCCATCAATAGATAACTAGATAAAGAAGATGTGGGTCACAGGTACAATGGAATATTACTTAGCCATAAAAAGAATAAAATCTCACCATTTGCGACATGAATGGACGTTCAAAGTATTTATTATGTTAAATGAAGTAAGTTGAACAGAGAAGATACTGTATGATTTTACTTATTTGTGGAATCTTAAAAAACAAGACAAATAAAGAAAAACTGAAATATGAAGAAACTCATACAGAGAACAAACTAAAGGTTGCCAGAAGGGGTGGGGTAGAGTCGTGGGCAAGAAGAGGATTCCATTTAAACAAAGGGGTAAAGTGATACTTAGATTTTACTATCTACCAATTCTGTCTTAGAAAATCAAGATGCAGATGAAGGGTTCTCAAACTTTTTGGTCTCAGGATCCTTTTACAGTTAAAATTATTGAGATTCAAAAGAATCTTTGTTTATATAACTTTTATCTATCACTACTAAATAAACCCATTACCTTAATACAGACAACATATTGTTTATAAAAAATAACTATTTTCTTTTCTTTTTTTTTTTTTAAGATTTTTATTGTTTCTGACAGAGTGAGACAGACAGAGAGTGACAGAGAAGGGGGAGGGCCCAGAGCAGTCTCCATAGTTGCACATCATCAGTTTTTGACAGTTTCATTTCACAGGTGGACTGGGGCTGCACAGGATAGGAACCCAGCCAGGGGGCCTCCCACATGGGAGGCACTCCCTCACAAGCTAGGGGCCTCCTATATGGGAAGCACGCCCAGGGTGGGAGCTGAGCTGGAGGCCTCCCATATGGGAAGCTTGCTCTGGAATATGCGTCTGTATGGGCTGGGGCCAGGATTCGATAAGTCAGACCCCAAGCCTGCAAGCCGAGCACTCAACCTGCTAAGCCATCCTGGCACTCCCCAAAATAACTATTTTCTAAAACAAAAAATTGAGAAGAGTGGCAATGTTTTACATTTTTGTGCTTCCAAATAATCTGGTTTAATAAAAAATAGCTGTTTCTGTATTTATCAATTGTATGGTTTTTAGGCTAAAGTATATGAAAGAAATCCAGCCTTCTACAAATATGTAGTTGGAAAAGAGAGGACCCTGAAGAATCTCTGAGAGGGTCTCAGTGAAACTTCAGGTATCCTCCAGCCACACTTTAAACTGCTGATGTAGACCAAAGAGTATGGATTGTTTCTAAAGTTTCTGAAGACTTAAGTTTTTAATTTTTTCCTGTTACGAAAAAAAAGCCAACAAAAAAACCCAGAAACATTTCACTGAGGAATAAAGAATATGTTACCATACTAAGTTAGCTGATAAAGTAAAAATCTAATTGATTTTAATTTCTTACCATTTTAACACTAGAAATCCAGGAGTAGGTGAAAAACAGGTCATATTTTTTAGTAAATCACAACAAAATATTTTTATCATACCACAAATCTTCAATTTTGTGGTTCTGTTTTAACTTGCAGGACACCAAATTTTCCCTTTTCTTCTTTTCCCTTTCACCATCTGTCCCTTTAAATCAGCTTTCTCTTTAAATAAATCTGTCTTTAGAAATCATACGCCTGGCATTTGTGTTGTATCTTTAAACTGAGCATCTGAAAAGGGCACCACCAATCTCTCTAAATTCAGTGTCAGTATATTTTTGTGGCATTGAGCCCTTTAAGAAGATGCACTTACGGTACTTTGAAATCCATCCCCTGCAGTTTGTAGCCTAATCTCCTTTTGTGTTTTAAAAGTGATTTCAGATTTTGAGTGAACTTAATCTTTCTGGTGATCACTCCAACTCACCTACAAGCTGCTTCAGTAGTGTTCTTCAGTCTTCCTCTTTCAAGTTTTTCCTCATTCTGCCTTTATTTGCCTCAAAGCACCTGGCAGAATGAGGTAAGACCAGCATATGGGATGCGAGGTTGGTGATTGTTTTCTTCCTTTCACTCAGTTATATTTCAGCTGAGGCATTTTGTCTTTGAGCAATACTGAAGATGCAGCTTTGATGATTTTCTCCCAACAGATTTCCTGAATGTGACGTTATTTCATGTTGTGTGGGAAGTTTTGGGGGAAGTTATTTATGACATAGCTTCCTTGGTCTGTAGCTACCAGAAGTCTGAACACTATATTATTCTCAACTTGAAAGATAGTACCCAAATTTTTAAAATGTGATTTTAGTGAGTGGTCTTTTACCTGAATGTTTCTTCTTGGAGCTGTTCTAATTGAGTTTGGAGTTGCAGATGCCTTCTTCCTGCTGGACTGTTAGGATCTTCTATAGAATCAGATTGATTAAGTCTTTCCATTAATACCTGATTCTCTGCCAACAGACTACTTTTCTCTTCTTGCAATGCTGCAACCTGTTAGAATATAGGAAGACAGCAATTATTTCTTCCAATTACTCTGGAATTAGAATAATCACCTGTGATTTAACACACACACACACACACACACACACACCGCACACGTACACGCACACACACACACACACACAAAAGAGACAGAGAGAGAACTGAACTGGGGGAACTCCCCAGTTCAGCACATGGGTCCGCAACAGGCTGGGGCTGGGACTCAACCCCTGGTCCCCACCACCACAAAGCAAGCGCTCAACCCACTGAGCCATTCCGGCTCCCCCTTTTTATTTTTTAAAGATTTATTTTTATTCTTTTTGACAGAGAGTAGGGGGAGGGCCCAGAACAGTCTCCATAGCTGCATGTAATTGATTTTTTCACATAATTTCATTCCACAGGTGGGCACAGGGCTGCACAGGGCAGGAACTGGGCCAGGGTCTCACCCCAGTGAGAATCAAACTGGGGGAACTCCCCGGTTCAGCATATGGGTCTGCACGGGCCAGGGCCGGGATTTGATCCTCGGTCCCTGAGGCTGCAAAGTGAGTGCTTAACCCACTGAGCCATCCCAGCTTCCCCTAAGCCTGTTTTTAAAGAAGTACAATCAACCTCTAGTTAAAACATTTTCATTATTTTGGAATACTGCACAGGCAAAGTAATACATAAGAGTAAACAAGAATTCATTTTAGAAATTTTATATCTGAAAAGACAGTTCAAAAAGTATATATATATATATATATATATATATATATATATGGTAACTAAGCACAAAAAAGATATTCATGATTAGTCATTAGGAAATGCAAATTAAAAACACAATGCTATACCAATACCTTCCATTAGAATGACTAAAATTAAAAAGACTGGCTGTACCAACTGTACAAATGGAAGCCTCATACACTTCTGGTGAGAATATAAAATGTTTTAACCACTTTAGAAAACAGATTTGCATTTTTCTAAAAAATTAAATATGCAACTACCACATGACCCAGTCATTCTACTCTTGGTACTTATTTACTCGAGAAATAAAAGCCTATGTCATACAAAGACTTCTAAAGAATGTTTACAGTAGCTTCATTTGTAATAAAGAAAAACTAGGAACACCATAAATATTCATCAGCAGGTGAATGAATACATTGTAATATATCCATACAACAGAATATTATTTGGAAATAAAGAATCATTGATACTAAAGACATGAATGAATCTTAAAATAAAAAAAGTCAGACAAAAAAACTGTATGCACTGTATGACTCCTTTTGTATACAATTCTGCAAGTACAAGCTAGTTTATAGTGACAGGAAGCAGAGTTGAAGACTGGAGGAGAATTACAAAGAATCATGAGGAATCTTTTGAGAGTGATGGGTTCTTTACATTATGGCGAGTTCACATACTCATTCATAGGTCAACATGCATCAAAACTGTACAGTTTAAATGAGTAGTTTATTATATGTTAGCTATATCTCAATAAAGCTGTAAAAACAAAAATTGCCTACCGTTTCTGATTCTCCTTCTCCATCCTCTATTTTCTTCTAAACTCATCATTCTAGTTGGGCTATTGGTCCTACCATTCCATCAAAACTGCTCATCAGGATCACTACTTACCTCCACGCCATTATGATCTACCAAGAACATTGGACACAACTGATCACATCCTCCTCTTTGAAGTGCTTTTTCACTTCAATTTCAGGACACCTTACTCTCCTGGTCTCTGTACCAACTCACCTGCCTTAACTTCTTTTTCTCCTTAGCCAATTCCTCTTAATTTCCCTGCCATTAGATTCTACCCCACCCCCCATCCACTATTCTTTTCTAAATACAGTGATAGCTTCCAGTTGCATGGCTGTGAACACCATCTATTCACTGACAACTCACACATTTCTATTTCTAGCCTGAAACTCTGAACTGGGTATCATTTCCACTTGGATGTCTAATAGGCATCTCAAATCAAACTCATCCAAGTGGAACTCTTAATCGCTCCCCCCCTCTCCCCCACTCCTGTCCTTCTCCGAACTTTCCCATTTCAGTAAACAGTAACTCTATCCTTCCAGTTGCTCAGTCATAAGCCTTAACATCTTTCCATCACACCCACATCCAATCTGTCAGCAAATAACATTGGCTCTATCTTCAAGCATGTTTTGACCACTTCTTTCACCAGCCCTACATTCTGATGATCTTCTAAGCCAACACAATTTTTTTGCCTGGATTATTTCAATGACCTCTTAATCAGTCTCCCTGATTTGACCCTCTCCTCCCTTAGTCTGTTCTCCACCAGAGCAGCCAAAATAATCCACTAAAACAAAACTTAAATCACACTACTACTTTGTTTAAAACCTGCCAATGGCTTCCCATTTACTCAAAGTCAGCCTTTACAAAGGCTTATAAGACTTCTCTAGATTGACTTCCTCTTTCCACATTTGCTTCTACTCAACTCCTGTCATCCTGTTCTTCCTATTACTTCGATAAAGCACTCCCACCTCAGGGCTTTGCACTCAGCCTATAATGCTCTTCCCTAAATCTGGGAGGCTTGCTCCTTTAACGTCTAGGATTTTACTAACATGTCCACCTACTGACTACCCAATTAAAAACTACCAATTCTTTCTACCCTGCATTCCCTAGTCTACTTTCTATGCTTTATCTCTAGAATACTTATCACAATATAACAGACTATATGCTTATTTTATTGTCTGTCTTCTTTACTAGAATGTACACACCAGGGGGCAGAAATATTTTACATATTTCTGTTTCCTCCCATCTTCATTATATCTATAGCAACTAGAATAGTGGATGGTACATAGTAGGTGCATAGTAGGTACATCAGTAAATGTCTGATAAATGAATGAATGAATTTAAAATGTCAGCTCCATAATTTTTGAGATTTTCATAAATGCATGAGTCTTTTCTCAGAAAAGAGCTGTGGCTTTATTCTATGCCACTGGGCTACTTAATTCATTTTTACTCTTTTATGCTTTGTTTTAAAATAAATATTTAAGACTTGAAAACTTAAATTTAAAATTTTATTTCTTTGCTACTAATTTCTGACTTAAATTATACCTTGGTCACAGAGCACAATCTAAAGACATAGATTCTTTGAAATTTTATTGAGAATTGTTTTATAACCTGGTATGTGGTCAACTTATATGAAGGCTAAATGTGCAATGCAAAGTTTCAATACTAGACTTAGACTAGCAAATGTTGCTTAAATATTTTATTCAATATATTTGGCAGAAACTCTTTTAACAAATACAGAAAAAGGCGACTAATTAAAAGTAATAGATAGGGGAAGCTGGGATGTCTCAGTGAGTTAAGTGCTTGCTCTGCAGCTCTGGGGTCTGAGGATCAAGTCCCAGTCCCAGCCCGCGTGGACCCATATGCTGAACTGGGGTGTGCTTCCCATGTGGAAGGCCCCTGGCCCAGTTCCCATCCTGTGCCACCTCTGCCCACCTGTGTAAAATGAAACTAGGTTGAAAATTGATGATATACAACTATGGAGACTGCTCTGGGCACTCCCCCTTCTCTCTTTCTGTCATTGATACATACACACATACATAAATGTAATACATAAATACGATTTAAGGGGAAAAAAATCAAACAAGACAAAAGGGCTTATAATGAAAAGTTAGCTTCCTGTTGAGTTTTTCTATTTCTATTTCTTTTTTTATTTTTTGTTAACTGTTTATTTATCAAGAGAAACTATTCTTTAGCCCAAATATTCAAGTTTCATAGTTCAGGAACACAGGTCAGTGACAAATTTCCATGGAAATCATCTCAAAGAAATTCTTTACATTTTGAAATCACTTTGCACTCTGAAAGATACCAGCCTTTCTCATCTTCTCAAAATCTTTCGTGGGATCATAATTTCTGTAGAAATCTGCATACGCCTTCTTCCTTGGTTCAGCCACAGCAAACTTATAAAAAGTTGCAACCCCCAGAGATACAATGATCGCTCCAACAATATAAAATCGCAGACGCTTGGCCAGAAGGCCATGCATCTGAGGTTTTGTCAAAGCACTGGAAAACATGGTAGATATATTCTCCCTTATAACCAACGTCCTTCCTGATGGAGAAAATCGAGTTTTTCTATTTCTAAGGGACAATTTTAACTGTTTCTAATTTTACTGCTTTCAGTTGTTACTTTGTATTTCTTAATATGATATACACTACTCTTTCTTGATTTATCAACTGTAGACAGTATCTAGTGATTCTCTTCCTGACATGTTAAATTACAGCAATGTGTGCCATCCTTCCTTTCCCCAAATATAGTTATACTATTATTCTCCTCACTTCCTTCACTGGTCACCTCTGTAATTTAAACAACTACTCATTGACTCTTTTCATTCAATCACCTGCCATTCATTTACTCACTCAAATATTCATTGTGTGCCTACTACATATAGGCACTGTTGCAATTTTCTAGGTGCAAAGCATACTGTGATAAATAAGAGAAAGTTATTCATATAGAATAGTTATATATTCATAATAAATCATAGTAAATATATCAACAAAAACATATTAAGAAAGTAAATTAATAAACATGCAAAAACTAGTGAAAAGTGCTATGAAGGGTTAAAATAAGAGTAACATGAGAGACTGGATGAGTACTTTAGATTGGCTGACCATGTAACTTCTCAAGGAAGCCTAATTTAGTACTTGGCACATCTAAGTGCCCAATAATTTATGAAAAAATAAATCAGATAATTTTGAGCTGAGGCTGGATGACAAGGAGCAGGCCATGTTATGACTGTCACCCCCCATAAGTGGTTCGTAACTTCCCTCTTTTTAAGAAAGAATATTAGGGGCCCTACTCTTTCCTCATCACCCCTGTCCTACTTTAATTCTCAACTTCATCATCTATACCTTTACTTTTATAATAACATTTCTCTATAGGACAATTCTTTCTTTTTTAAAGATTTATTTTATTGTTTTTGAGAGAGACGAGAGAGAAGGGGGAAGGTCCAGAGCAGTCTCCATAGTTGTATGTCATCAGTTTTACGACGTGGTTTCATTCCACATAGGTGGGTGGGGGTTGCATAGGGTGGGAACTGGGCTGGGGGCCTCCCGCATGGGAAGTATACCCCAGTTCAGCATATGGGTCCACACAGGCCAGGGCTGGGATTTAATCCTTGGTCCCCAGGGCTGCAAAGCGAGCACTTAGCCCACTGAGCCATCGTGGATTCCCCTTATTTTATTGTTTTTGACAGAGAGAGACAGAGAAGGGGGAGGGCCCAGAGCAATCTGTATGTCATCAGCTTTTGCCGTGGTGTCCTTTCACACAGGTGGGCGGGGGCCTTGCAGGGCAGGAACGGGCTGAGGGCCTCCTGCATGGGAGGCACGCCCCCTCAAGCCAGGGGCCAAATTGGGGGGTGAGAACTGAACTGGGGGCCTACCTCATGGGAAGCACTCCCCAGTTCAGCATCTGGGTCTCAATGGGCCAGGGCTGGGACTCGATCCCTAGTCCCTGGGGCTGCAAAGTGAGCACTTAACCTGCTGAGCCATCCCGGCTTCCCTATATGACAATTCTAAATGTTGAAAATCAATAAAGTTTACATTACAGACCACATTTTATTATTGTATAATACTGTTTTATGCAAGGCTAAGTTTTTTATAGGGCTATCCTGTAGCTTTTCATAACCCCTGAAACCCTGCCACTCACTGCAATCTATCTATACCAGGGATTGGCACACATTTTTTTTAATAATCATATAGTGAATATTTTAGACTTCGAGGTCATAGGTATTTTTTTTATTAAAAAAATTTTTTTTATTGTTTTTGCCAGAAAGACAGAGACAGAGAGAAACAGAGAAAATGGGGAGGGCCCAGAGCAGTCTCCAGTCATATGTCATCAGTTTCCAACATAGTTTCATTCCACACAGGTGGGCAGGTGGCTGTGCAAAGCAGGAACCGGGCAGGGGCGCATCCTGCATGGGAGGCGCATCCCCACAAGCCAGGGGCAGAACCGAGGGCCTCCTGCATGGGAAGCTCGTCCTGGTGAGAACAGAACTGGGGGCCACACCCCAGTTCAGCACATGGGTCCGATGGGCTGGGAACTGATCCTCGGACCACAGGGCTGCAAAGCCAGCACTCAACCCACTGACCATCCATCCTGGCATCCCTGCCATGGGGTTTTTTGTTTTTTTTTTTAAAGATTTATTTTTATTGGTTTTTTCACAGACAGAGACAGAGAGAAGGGGGAGGGCCCAGAGCGGTCTCCACAGCCGACAGCATCATCCCCCCATATAGTTTCACTCCACAGGTGGGTGCGGGGCTGCACAGGGCAGGAACTAGGCCGGGAGCCCCCCGCACAGGCCCTGGCAAGAACCGAACCGGGGGCACACCCCAGCTCAGCACACGGGTCCACCTGGGCCAGAGCCGGGATTCGATCCTCTGGCTCCGGGGCTGCAAAGCGAGTGATCAACCCACTGAGCCATCCCAGCCTCCCCATAGTTTTTTTTGTGTGTTTTTTTTTTTAAAGATTTTATTGTTTTTGACAGAGACAGAGAGACAAAGAGAGAAGGGGAGGGCCCAGAGCAGTCTCCATAGTTGAACTTCATCAGTTTTTGACATGGTTTTGTTCCACACAGGTGGGCAGGGGCCACACAGGGTGGCAACTAGGCTGGGGGACTCCCACATGGGAGGCACACCCTCTTGAGCCAGGGGCCGAACTGGGGGGTGAGAACGGAACTGGGGGACTCCTGCATGGGAAGCACACCGCAGTTTAGCATGTGGGTCCATACAGGCCAGAGCCAGGATTTGATCCTCGGTCCCCAGGGCTGCAAAGAGAGCACTTTACCCACTGAGCCATCCCGGCTGCCCCTGCCTGACAGAGGTTTTTGTGGCAAGTACTCAACTCTGTCATTGTAGCATGAATGTGGCCAGATTATATATATTAATGAATGATTGCAGCTGTCTATAATAAAACTACTTACAAAAACAGATGGCAAGCTAGAGTTTGCCAATCCCAGTGTATAACTTTAATTTTACATTACTGAAGATAATATTTATATTCTGCTTATAAAATTAATCAACTTTACCTTTATAATCCTTAGCATTTATATAAATTCTAAAATTTGAAAAGCAATTAATAGCACATACATTATGAGTAAATAAATATTTACTACATAACCCAACAAGTGTGTTATGATATTTCCTCCTGTTTGCATTTAAAGGAATAACCAACTCTTCTGCCTTTCAAATTAAAATGCTTCTACTGTAAAATATTCTGAACTCTGTATACCCGTTGCCCAGCTTTAACAAGTACCAAAACATGGCCAATTATCTTCAGTCTGTACCTCCATGCACTCTTGCCACCTCCTTGATTTTGAAGTATATCCCAAAAAAATAATTTTATTTTTGAGAAATTTCTTCAACATTAACTATCCTATTAATTTTTTTGACAATTCTATTTTTAATTTACTTAAGTGTTTTAAATAAATAGGATTTTTATTTATTTATTTATTATTTATTTTATTATTTTAAAAAGATTCATCTCATTGTTTGAGAGGTGAGAGAGAGGGAGAGAATGGGTGAGGGTCCAGAGCAGTCTCCATAGTTGTACATCATTAGTTTTGACATGGTTTCATTCCACACAGGTAGATGTGGGCCACACAGGGCAGAAACTTAACTAGGTCCTCTCACACAGGTGGTGATTATCTTCACCGCAGTGCCAGAAACTGAACCAGGGGCCTCCCATATGGGAGGTGACAATCTTCGCTGCAGTGTCACCTGGCGGCTACCAGCTGTGCCGCAGTTCAGCATATGGGTTTGCATGGGCTAGGGTAGGAAATGAACTCTGGACCTTGCGATTATGAGGCAATTGCTCAACCACTGAGCTATTCTGGCAAACCTGATTTTTCCTTTTTAAAATAGCATATTGTCCTTATTTTATAGATGGAGTATCACTAATTTTACTGGTAGTATTCAACAGATTAAAAAGGAAAATCTCTCCCACAACCCCAAATTTCTCCACTTCCTCTGGGGTCAGTTTCTTGTTAATATTGATGCTTTTATCTTCTGTTATACAAATTTTCCTCACAGTTAAGAATTTGTCAACAGCAAGGGTAAATGGAAGTTATGCTTTAATGAGCTTCACTTTAGGGCTTCATCTATAGAAAGCTGGGCTGTATGTAAATTAGAGAACCCAGAAAAGACAAAGTGAAAATGACCTCACTCTGCAATACTAACACTCAGTCTAACCTCCTTGCACTTGTTTAATTTCTTTAGAAAAGAACCTTCCAATTGGGAAGCTGGCTGTATACAGGTCAGTCTATACGCAGTGGGTGACAGGGTTGATGGGACTTAACTATTCTACATAATCCCTCTAGCTGTAGCCTAACATCATACCTGTGGTCACTCTGGGGTTCTACAGCAGTTCCTTCCCTCCCCACTGTACATATGGTGGTCTTGGCCACTACATTCTGAACTTCTTTTAGCCATCTGACACTTTTCCAACTGCCTTTTGGCTTTCAGAAGTTGATAAAAACTGGTGGTGTGCCGCTGGGAACTATAACCAAGCCGACTGTTAAATATTCAGGAGTCTTGTGAGGTAGGTAACTTATAAACCATTAATAACTTTAAAATGGCCACTGTGAGAGTCTTTATATTAGGAAATAAACACTACAGATCAGGGCTTCTAAAAATACCCTTCATTCTTCCTGAGACCTAGTACTGATATGTCATATCCCTCCTTTGTCTCTTTATCTGTTCTCTTCCTTTTCTTCTGTGGGCTTATACCATTTTCATTCATTTATTATAAATTTAATGGGGTTGCCACAAGGAAATTAATGTATTTGCTCATTCTACTATTTTTAATCAGAAATGTTTTCCTTTTTAAAAAAATTAGGATTGCACTATAGTCATACTGTACTATATGGCAGGCAGTATACAGTATGTCTGGTGGTATTTAGTGGTGCAATTCAAAGAGACAGTACACAGAACTCTCACCTGCATATCCAATTCATGGCACCTTTGAGCAATTTCTTCCTTTGTTGACAAAGCTTCATTTAGTTCCTCTGTAGTTTTCTTCAACTGGTTAGAAACAAGAGATACAATATAAAGTGACAACAATTAATAATTACATTTGTATAGTATAGAATTAAACATTTTCCCCCTTTTCTTTCTCAGGAACAGGGAGAAATCAAGAACCCTTAGCAAGGGTCAAAAGAAGGCACTTCTAGCTTTGAATATATTTTAATACTGAATTGTGTCCTTTTGTAATTTAAATTCGGTTCTTTTCTCATATCAAGATTTTTTTTTAACGTACCTTCTATCTGGGATACTTGGTTCTTGGTAATGCTGATTGGGTAATAATTGAGAATTTTTACTTTAGTAAAGTATGTATGTGCTGGAGGATAAAGGTTTCACTGATAAAATATAGAGCTAGTGTATTTCAATACAAGTTTTTGAGAGAAGGTGAGACACAAAGAGAAAGGGGAAAGGCCCAGAGCAATCTTGATAGTTTGTACATCACCGGCTGTGACATGGTTTCATCCCACACGGGGGGATGTGGGGCTGCGCAGGGCGGGAGCCAAATTGGGGGCCTGCTGCATGGGAGGCAAGAACCTTTGCTGCCATGCCATCCTGGTGGCTACCAGCTGTGCCACAGTTCAGGACATGGTTTTAGCAAGTGCTGGGACAGGGATTCATTCTGTGGACCCAGTGGTTGCAAAGCAAGTGCTCAACCTGCTAAGTTATCCTGGCAATCCCTTAATGCAAGTTTTTAGTCATATTAAACCTTTATGTTAATTTATGTACCAGTTATAAAATAAAAATTATTTATTATTCTGATTCTTAACACAAACCAAACATTTCCAAGTTATGTCCCATTATTATATAAACTGTAAGTAAAAGTAAAGTAATTAATTTCAATCAATCAACTGATTAATCACTTGATTTTTAAAAAGAAAATTGGATTAAAATAAAATTTTATTGGTTTTTCACTTCATGTGACCAAATTTCTGTGTACAATAAGATATACAACAGAGTGTGTATTCAGGGTAACAAATTTAAAACTAAACATCACAAAGTAAGGGAAGACAAATTACAACTTGTGTTAAAATTACAGTATGTCCAAAGATTTTCCTAAAAAAAATTTAGAAACTATGTGGAAGAAATGAAAGAAGACAAAGACCACAAAGATTTCTGTTCATGCTTTGGAAAAGATGTCCCAGAATAACTGGAACATAGAAACAGACAATGTAACTAAAAGTATTTTACTAAAAGCAATAACTTTAAAAGATTTATTTTTAAATGGATATATATTTTTTAAAGATTTATTTTTGTTTTTTGACAGGAGAGAGAGAGAGAGAGTGAGTGAGAGAGAGAGAGAGAGAGAGAGAAGTGGGAGGGCCCAGAGCAGTCTCCATAGTTGACAGCATTAGTTTTGTTTTTTTTTAAATGGGAGGGCCTAGAATAGTCTCCATAGCTGCACATCATTGGTTTTACCACATAGTTTCATTCCACAGGTGGGCATGGGGCTGCACAGGACAGGAACTGGGCCAGGGTCTCACCCCGGTGAGAACCAAACTGGGGCACTCCCCATTTCAGCATGTGGGTCCACACGGGCCAGGGCCGGGATTCAATCCTTGGTCCCCGGGGCTGCAAAGTGAGTGCTCAACCCACTGAGCCATCCCAGCTTCCCCATTAGTTTTCCATATAGTTTTACTCCACAGGTGGGCATGGGGCTGCTCAGGGCAGGAACTGGGCCGGGAGCCTCCCACATAGGCCCCGGCAAGAACTGAACTGGGGGCACACCCCAGTTCAGCATATGGATCCACCTAGGCCAGAGCCGGGATTCGATCCTCGGTCTCTGGGGCTGCAAAGCTAGCGCTTAAACCGCTGAACCATCCCAGCTTCCCCTAAAGATTTGTTTTTGTTTTATTTTTTGACAGAAAGAGAGACAGAAAGAGACAGAGAGAGAACAGAGAGAAGGGGGGAGGGCCCAGAGCAGTCTCCATAGTTGCATGTCATTAGTTTTTGACAGTTTCATTCCACAGGTGGGTGTGGAGTCATGCAGGGCAGGAACTGGCTGGGTACCTCCTGCCCAGGGAGGGAGCTGAACCAGGGGCCTCCCACATAGGAGGCTCACCCTGATGAGAACCAAACTTGGGTACACCCCAGTTCAGCATATGGGTCTGTATGGGCCCGGGCTGGAATTTGATCCTCGGACCCGGCATCCCCTAAAAGCAATAATTAAAATTACAAAATAACTTTTTCCATTAAAACCATAAGAGTACATTGTAGTTATTTTATAAATATAGCACTAGTTCCTTAGTGCATTTAAATATCTGCTAATAAATCGTTCTCCACAAAGATGAAGGGTAGAGAAGAAAGATCTCTTCAATTGAAGAATGTGAAGTAAAAGGCAAAATATCTTCTATATTATAAATAAATCATAAGATTGATTTATGCAAATGGAATGCATGCCATCTTCTAGGAATGCATCTATTGTGTTAAATGTGGCATGCAGAAAGATTTCACAAATGGAAAAAGAAAAATGACGACTAAAAAACAAATGATAAGTCAAAGAAGTTAATTTATTTTAAAGTGGGTTATGCAACAATACTTTCATTACAAATTACAAATGTGTAACATTCATAAGTGGCTTAAATTCTTAAATTTTAGGCAAAAAATAAAGAATTATACCAACATACATGTAAGCAATTTCAACTGAAACATTATTTCCATTAATATGTAAAGTTTATCCTTTTCAATCTCTGCATGGATTAAAAACAATGCAAAATTAAATACCTGGCGATCAAGGTCAACATAGGCATCATTTCCAGCAGAGACTGGAGATTCTTTACTCATCAGCTGAAATTAAGATTTAAATAATTATAACCATGAAGCAAAAAAGACATTCTATATAATGTACTTACACAACAACATGAATACCCAGACAGTATAGAATTATAAAAATTAGAATGAACACACAAATGTAAAAGGAACATTTTTGTATACATTAAAGCTTTTCAGTCTGGAACTTTTTTCACATCAAGATAATGCCTTCATTTAAAACTGTATGTCTAAAATCTATGCTTATTTTCATTGTAGGCCTGCCCAGTCACAAGAATCAAGTATTACTTACTCTTATCACCAAAAAGACAAGTCTGCAAGTTAAAAATATAGCTAATTATTTAAAAATATTGACTTTTCCTTAAAAGAATGGCAACATTAAACACTTCTAAAGAATAAATGTGGGCAACGTCAATATTAGCCAATATAATGTGCTAATGTTTAATAGTAACACAGACACACACAAATCTATGCCTTGATGTCTCTCACCTTTGTATTGCAAAGACAGAAGATTCAAAGGGTGTGTGAGGGTTTGGGGGAGAAGGAGATAAAATCCTAACAGTGATAAATATCAGGTGCAGATACAAATGGTCCCAATTTTTCTGTTGTTTCCTTCTTACCGTATTTTCCGGCGTATAAGACGACCGGGCGTATAAGACGACCCCCTAATTTTACAGTTAAAACATAGGTTTAGGCCTATATTCGCTGTATAAGACTACAGCCTCGGAAGTGGGGGGTAGTCTTATACAGCGAATATAGGCCTAAACCTATGTTTTAACAGTAAAATTAGGGGGTCATCTTATACGCCTGGTCGTCTTATACGCCGGAAAATACGGGTATGTTCTATCTGAAGGACTAAGACAGAGGGAAAATTAGAAATGTGGCGATGTACTAACATGAGATCTTGTAACTGCAGCCTTCAGACCATTCTCTAGAAAATGAAATGCTAGGTTCAGTTGTACCTTTTCTCTGTATCAGTGGTTCTCAAAGTGAGGCCCCAAACCAAGAGCATCAGTGTTGCCTGGGAGCTTGTCAGAAACAAAAATGCAAGGGTATTTGCCCAGGTTTGCTGAGTCAGAAACTCTGGTGTTAGGGTACAGCAACCTGTTTAGTAAGTACTCCAGGTGACTCTGTGACATTCTGAAGTTTGAGAATCACCGTTCTATATTAATGTCATGATAGGAGTTGAAAAAGTCCCTCAGGGGGAAAACAATCTCAGGAAGAGTAAAAGATAGTGGCTTCAATTTTTATGCTTTTATGTGAGAATATTAATAAAGACTTTTAAGACTTTTCTTCCAGCTGAAAAAATCAATACCCAATGTAGAGATAAAATTCAGAAAATATATGAAGGGAAAAGAAATATTCTGCCAACCAGAAATAATGACCTTTACAATTTTGAAATATTTAAGAAGCCACCTATGCTCAACCACAGGTCTAGCACAGTTCAAGTAAGGACAAATACATTATCGTGTGATAAGGGCTAGGACAGACTATTCAGAGAGAAAGTGTTTAATCCAGAGGCGGGTGGTTGAGGGAGTGAAAGTATTTTCTTCCAGTCTTTTTCCTTTTCCCATTGTTACAGTTTAGTCTGTATCACTTCTG
Source organism: Craseonycteris thonglongyai (assembly GCA_004027555.1). Classification (NCBI taxonomy): domain Eukaryota; kingdom Metazoa; phylum Chordata; class Mammalia; order Chiroptera; family Craseonycteridae; genus Craseonycteris; species Craseonycteris thonglongyai. The sequence continues at coordinate 17,845 of PVKE010006188.1, forward strand.
AATAAAACCCAGATATCCCACTCTCTGAATATGACCTTCTCTTATTCTAGATTTCTCTTTCAATTACATTTGTTCTTCAACTTCCTTGAGGTTTCCAGGCTCTACACCTTTCTTTCTCCATTTTTCAGTAATAGCCTATCATTCTTATATTCACTTTGTTCCTTTGTTTGCTGAGACCTTAGTGAACATTATTGTTTTGCCTAATTCCTTTTTGTTCTGCTAACATCATCTTAATTTTGGGAACCTCCTCCTTCCTACTTTAGCTTCTATAGTCCATCATTTGTTTAATTACCTTCTCTTTCTAGCCTAGATTTCATGGTCTATTACTTTGACGACTTTTGTCAATATAATCAATTCTCTTATACTTCCCGCTCCCTGATAAAATCTCAAACCAAGATCAATCCAACTATTTATATCTTCTGGCCATACATCCTGACTGCTAAGTACTAAGAGAGTAAAAAAATTTCTTAAAATCATAAAATACTATTAATAGTTTCCAATCTCAATGGGGCCTTCAAAGTTGTCTAAAAAGTACAATTATGCTTCCCCAGTAAGCAGTTTCTTTATTCCCTTTAGAGATTCCAAACCTTCCCTATTTCTCAAGCCTTACCAACTCCCCAACACTCTTGATTATAAAACCTTGCCTCCAGATAAGAATTTCCTGGGGAAGCCGGGATGGCTCAGCGGGTTAAGTGCTCGCTTTGCAGCCCCAGGGACCAAGGATCGAATCCCGGCCCTGGCCTGTGCGGACCCATATGCTGAACTGGGGTGTGCTTCCCATGTGGGAGGCCCTCAGCCCAGTTGCCACCCTGTGTGTCCCCCTGCCCACCTGTGTGGAATGAAACCATGTTGAAAAATGATGACGTACAACTATGGAGACTACTCTGGGCCCTCTCCCTTGTCTCAGTCTCTCTCTATCAAAAGCAATAAAATATGTATCTTTAAAGAATTTCCCTAATTTCTTATGTCTTAATCTACAAAATTGGCAATATTCATGCCATCTTTTCTTTTTCTATCTTGTTATAATACAAGCTCAGTGGGTTAAGTGCTCACTTTGCAGCCCCAAGGACCAAGGATCGAATCCAGGTCCTGGCCTGTGAGGACCCATGTGCTGAGCTGGGGGATGCCCCCAGTTCAGTTCTCACTGGGGTGAGACCCTGGCCCAGTTTCTGCCCTGTGCAGCCCCACGCCCACCTGTAGAAGGAAACTATGTGGAAAAACCAACGATGTACAACTATGGAGACTGCTCTGGGCCCTCCCCCTTCTCTCTGTCTCTGTCTCTGTATCTCTCTCTCTCTGTGTCAAAAACAATAAAAATAAATATTTAGAAAAAACAAACAAACAAACAATGGTTGGCAAGAAATTAGAATATTTAGTGCATTGCTCGTAGGAATGTAAAATGGTGCAGACCTGTGGCAAATAGGATGGAACTTCCTCAAAAAGTTAAATATAGAATTACTATATGACTCAGCAATTCAATTTCTAGGTATATTATACCCAAATGAATTAAGAACAGGTGCTTTAAAAAACAACCTGAACATTCATGTTCACAGTAGCATTATTCACAAATGTCCATCAAGCAAATGAATAAACAAAATGTGGTTCAGTAGACTCTCAGTTAACTGGCACCCATGAGATTGGTAGATGCAGGATAAGTGTAAGTAAACTCTCCATTAACCAGAACTCAAGCAATCAGCAATTTGCTTGAGAGTGCTGGTTGCTTAAGTTCTGGTTAAAGGAGAGTTTACTATATATCCATACAACAAAGTATTACTCAGCTATAAAAAGGGAGGAAGTTTTGATACATACTACAACATAACCTTGAAAACATTATGCTAAATGAAAAAAGCCATACATGAAAGGGCACATATATGATTCCATTTAAGTGAAATATCCAGAATAGGGAAATACATGGAGACGGAAAATAGATTACTGGTTGCCAGGATCCGGAGGGAGGAGCAAATGAGGACTGCCTGTTTAATGGGCACAGGGTTTCCTTTAGTGGTGATGAAAAATCTCTGCAACTAAGTAGTGGTAATGTTTGCACAACACTATGAATGTACTAAACTGTCACTAATGGCAAATTTCATGTTATATGTATTTTACCATAATAAAAAAATAAAGACATAAATAGTATGTGACTTAAAAAAATGTACCACCTTTCAGTCTGCCACTTTGCCTCACCCTGACTAATCTAATCTAATTTGGGCTTCCATTGTTCCTTAGTGGATAATTACTAAAGTCTGTTAGCATCTCTACCTTTTTCTAACTTTGTTTCCCTCCAATCCATTCTCATTGCATGGATTTTCTTAAGAGACTTCACTGTATTTTCTCCTTAAAATCTATACACTGGTTTCTAAAACTACAACACTTAAACAAAACTTCTCAATATCCTAATGATCTTATGTTTCTTGTTTCATCTCTAAGCACTTTCTCACAAAGTTTGCTATAGGCATTCTTCTTTCATTACTTCCAACATGACATGCAGGTCTTCTTTTTTCTTGCCTTCTGGAGTTGAGAATAATTTTTGCCCTTTTCTTACCTCACTTCATCCATTAGTTCTCAGTCTAGATACAGCTTTTTCTGAGAAACCTTCCCTAATGTCCCCAACCTGAGTTAAATACTCTTTTGAGGTACTCCCATAATTTTCTCATCATGGAACTTTTCATTCTGAATTATTTGAATTGCTTGTTTAGCCATTTCTCCCATTAGACTTACACTTTGTGAGGCAAGAGACCACATCTATCTTTTTCATAGTTGTACCCATCATACCTACCACACCTCCTGGTGCACATTAGGTGTTCAATAAATATTTGCTAAATGAATAAAAAGGAATATGCACATAATGAATATATAATCTATTCTTTTTTTAAAAAAGATTTTATTGTTTTTGACAGAGAGACAGAGAGAAAGGGGAGGGCCCAGAGCAGTCTCCATAGTTGTACATAATCAGTTTTTGACATGGTTTCTTTCCACACAGGTGGGTGGGGGCCATGCAGGGCAGGAATTGGGCAGGGGGCCTCCTGCATGGGAAGCATGCGCCCTCGAGCCAGGGGCTGAACCGGGGGATGGAGGAGGGAGGGTGGACTGAAGTGGGGGCCTCCCACATGGAAAGCACACCCCAATTCAGTATATGGGTTTGCACGAGCTGGGTCAGGACTCAATCCTTGCTCCCCGGGGTTGCAAAGCGAGCACTTAACCCACTGAGCCATTCTGGGTTCCCCTCATCTATTCCTAAAATCTACTTGTACATACAATTTTATATATTGCTTTGTTTACTTGACATTTTAAATTATTTCCCATTGTCGTACCTTTTTTTTTTAACATTCGTGACTTTGTATCTGACATAAGAATGTATGTATACATTTTTTAAAGACGTATTTTATGGTTTTTTGACAGAGACAGAGAGAGAGACAGAGAGAAAATGAGAAGTGGGAGGGCCCAGAGCAGTCTCCATATTGCACATCAACAGTTTTGGACATGGTTTCATTCCACACAGGTGGGCGGGGGCTGTGCAGGACAGGAACCAGGCTGGGGGTCTCCTGCATGGGAAGCACGCCCCTTGAGCCAGGGGCCAAACTGGGGGACGGAACCAAATTGGGGGCCTCCCATATGGGAAGCACACTCCAGTTCGGCATATGGGTTCACACAGGCTGGGGCTAGGATTTGATGCTCGCTCCCCAGGCAGGGCTGCAAAGTGAGCACTTAACCCGCTGAGCCACCTCGGCTTCCCAAGAGTGTATTTTTTAAAAGATGCACCAGTTTGCCCTCCTACTCTCAGTGCTGCTGCCAAATTAATCATCTTTAAAAGCTCTGTTTTTTGAAGGGCCCTGTGTAATAAAGTATTTGGCTGTTCTTTGTCCCCATTTACTGGGAGGTAGCCTCTAAATTTCTGGTATTTTCTTACAGATAAAAAATGTCTTTGTTATTCAAGGTGGGTCCCTAGATAGTTTAAACTAAGAAGATGACTCCAGTTAGGGGCTGACCATGCCAAAAAAACTAACCATGTATTAGAGGGTTGGGGCTTTGAGCCATTTGCTATCAGCCTGATCTCTGGGCAGTACAGGGACCTAGAAATTGAGTATAACTCCCCCCATAGCCAATAATTCAATCAATCATAGCTACATCATGAAATCCCAATAAAAATTCTGGACATGAAAACTTAGGAGAGCTTTCCTGTTTGATGGTACACTGCATACGGTCACACATTAACGTGCTGAGAGGATGATATGTCTTGATTCCAAGGGGAGGAGACAACAGAAGGGTTATATTTGGGGCCCTGGTTCTGAATTGTGTCCTTTTGCTATAACAAAACTGTCATCATTCCTGAGTTTTTAGACATTCTAATGAATTATCTAATGAGGTGGTAGTAGAAATCCCTGTATTTAGTCAGTTCGTCAGATTAAAAAAACAACATGCTTTATCTTAATTTGCATTTGGCATTTGTTGTTTGTCATATTTTTTCTGTTAATTGCATATTCATGTTCTGTACTATTTCCTAGTTCACTAAAGGGTTTCTTCTACTTCTTTTATTATTAAAAACATTCCTATATTATGAGATCAATCAGTTATTAATCACATTTTATTTTTACTTTTATAGTTTAATGTTTTACATTTGGAGTTCAGGACATGCTACCCCAAAAGACGGCACCTTGGCATATAAAATATTTCAAACTGTAGAAATCTGAGAAACAGCAGGCACAAGAAGAATTTTCTGACTTTCCTCTGAGCAGGTCATAAGACCATCATATGAGAGGTGCCCTTCCTATACCCAAAGGAGAGGAGGTATGCTAAAAGGAATCTGAAAGAATAGGACTTGTTGTTTCTCCCAGTTTACTACACTTACCTTACATAAACTTTTTTTTTGCCCTATCACATTTTTTCATAATTCTCCACTCTTCATCAAACCTAGCATTAAAACACTCTAAAAGTTTAAATACTTCTTCGGTCTTCATTTCCTTATGAAGGCTCCTGTGTCATGTAAAACTTATATTAAATAAACTTGCATGTTTTTCTCTTGTTAATCTGTCTTTTGTTACAGATATCCCAGTACAGGCAATGGAAAGGTAGAAGAAAAAGATATTTTTCCTGCTCCATTATTCAATAAAAATATTCATCTAGAAATTGCCTTAGCTACAGTTGAAGTTGAAGACCCATTTTTTGCCAAACAAGAAACTAGTAGTTAAGTACAAGGCAGAAAAATTATTTATAATGGCTTTAGGAATCAATCTTACTATTCCTAGTTCATTAGGGTATTTTTTAAAAATCAGGAATAGTTACTGAATATCTAAACCTATAAGATAAATATTTAAGATTTAAATAAATAATTTGCTTCAATAAAAATGAGACAATCTGTATCATAAAGAAAATTCTCAAAAATTGAGAATCTCTTTTAAATTTCTACTTCTGTTCTAATATTTAAACTCATGTTTGCTCCTTCAATTTCTCACAAACTGTAAGCACAAAGCTACAACTTACCTCTTGAATGGCTGTCATGACAACATGTTGAACAGATTCTTCCATCATCATAATGGCTTGGATGTACTCTGAAAACAAGAATAATCTGGAATGTTACTGTTCAAGTTAAAGATAGCCAAGGTAGTAAAGGCTAACACTTTATGAATTGTTATAGTTTCCAGTGTTTTGATTCTTCCTAGGCATTCTTCATATATGATTAAACATATGTGCCATAGATAAAGGCTGAAAATCACAGTGTTTGTCTTTCCTTAATATGTATCATCCACACCCACCCCAAACCATTCCTTATAAGGTTGAGTCATAGGAATGCAGGATCTCAGGAATGTAAAACAATGAAATGGTACAGCCTAAAGACAAGGTGGAAAAGGACTCCATATTACTATTCATAAAATCTAAAAATTATCAGACTTTCACATTATTCTTTGCTATATGTTAAAAAACTTTGAAGTCTGAGCATTATTCTTATGTGACATCAAAGCAATGAGTTGTCTATAATCCCAACCTTAATATTTTCTATTGTAAGAAAGGAAAATCTTAGAAACTAATACCATAATTAAACAAACATTGGATAACCTTGGACTTTAAAAATAATGACACACATCTCTAATAAGCGCAAGCACCAAATTCATCAATCTTACCCTCACCACTGCTGAAAAAGAGAAGGATTTGTTATCTGTCAGTAGTGACAAAGTTGGAAAAAATAATTTCTTGCCTTTCTAAAAAGCTCTGGAAGTAGTTTTCATTATTTTCAAATTTAGCAAGGGATGACCAAAGTAGCATTAAGCATAAAACAATCAATGAGCCAGATGGATTACAACAAATATGGTAAACATGTTTTAATAAGAAACATTTAAAAGGGAAGTTTAATTAGGATATTTTAGCCTCAGCTCACCATACATCCAAAAAACATTAAGAACTTGTCTCAGAACTCCAAGTATTATTATATGGAGTCTTACTGTAAAATTATTCAAGTGACCTTTTGTAAAGGGACTCATGTCTTTGGAATGTCAAACTGTAATCCTTTGCTTGACATGTAACTTGTTAATAAAAAAGAAAGTATTTTGACATTATTAAATTATGACATTCTGGTTGTAACAGCCTAAGCTTTTAGTTAATCAAAAACATTTTTTAAAGGAAATATTGTTGTAAGGAGTACTTCACACCCAATCAAATGTGTGGTTTAACATATAAATATACACAACACACTAAAAGGCACTGTTTTTAAGGTCAATAGTAGGAATATATCAGAACCTAATCACTATTTAGAAAAAAAAAAAGTTCTTTAAGATCAATTTTTTTGTTTTGTTTTGTTTTGTTAATGAGAAGTATACTACGAGTGCAGGAATGCACAGGAGTGCTTTTAGATATGCTGTTCAATGATATTAAGCACAGAACTCCAAGCTATGGAGAAAATGGCAGAGCTAGAATGACTAAATAGCCCTCAAAATAAAGGCTGTGAACATGGAAGAGAAGAAGCAGTGACATTGATAATCGGGAAAGAAACCTTAATGACAGCCTATTGGAAGTGAAGAGAACAGTGGGAATAAGAAGGTTAGGAAATTATTAGTAAGGTGTGAGAGGGGAAGCGTTAGTTAAGAAGCGGTGTTGCCACGTCAAGGCCCTTCCCCGCGAACACCGTAAAATGCTAAATGATAAAATGATGATGAGAACTATGTTAATGTATCATCTTTTAAAAATATAAAAATAATTTACAAATCTTAAAAGTCCAAATACAAGTGCATATGATTACTGAGTACAGATCTATGAGGCAATGATAGAGAATGAGGTGTGCTATGTGAAGAAGCTTATCCTAAAATCTTAGCTGTAGCTACAAAATTTATAGCACAGTTTATATAAAGAGGATTAAATTTAAATGTGGAAGAGATATGGGTTTTTGTCCTTGCCTAGCCTTTCACAAGCAAGAAATCTTGGGCAATTCACATAATACTTAGGAGTCTTAATTTCCTAATATAAAAAGTATTTTTGTTCTGTTAGTGACTAGAAGAGTACCAGCAGAAGACAGACACTCAGTAAATATTAGAAGGAACATACACAATTTCATTTACTTCTCATAACTATTTTGTTTCCTCATTCTGTAAATGAGGAAACAGGCTGAGTATCTTGTCCAATGTTGCTTAGGTAGTAAATTACAGTGCAATTTTAGTAAGCCTTACATACCATAAATGCGACAGGTAATACTTAATTCAGAAATTCATTTAATTCTTTGCTCTCAGCTGTGTTCCTGAGAACAGAGAATGCCCTCTGAATAAGTGAGATGTAAAGTCCGTTGAAAGTTTTCCTCATTTAAGTACAGTTTCAGGGGGAAAAAGGAATCTAGGTTTTGTACAGAACATTTGTTCTGTGTGAGAAGTTCTATAAATATTATGATTGTCTTCTTTGCCATAGAAATATGGATATAGGTAACATCCTTGTCGTTTCATACTCCTAACCTCTAATAAATATAATTAGCCAACTCTTAACAGCTATTTACTTTCAAAGACCCTTATGCACTAAGGATACTCCTAAGAGTTGATAAGTCTCCTAACAGAATAAGTACATAAGAAGCCAATATCTGACGTCAATAACTACATTAAATAATTTTTTTTGTTTTGTTTTGTTTTTAGGCTTGTCTGTACTTTTCATATTTTTTTTGTTGTTGTTAAAATTTAATGGGGTGACATTGGTTGGTAACAATTAGATAGTTTCCTACATTAAATAATTTTTTATTCACCTTTTAAAATAAAAGCATCTAGTTAGAGATTTAATGTGTCTTGAATCTTATTTATACCAATTTTAAAATCTTTGACAAAAAAGTTTGCTAGACATTTAATATACAAAAATCACAAATGCAGAAAATTCTCCATTTTAATTATTGAATTAAACTGAACAAACAAGGTAGAATTTACTAACAAGCATTGTATGCTAAAATCTAAAAGAAATGGGGCTAGAGAGAAATAAATATATTGTTAGAAAAAACCCTGAATCAGACACTAATAAAAGTAGTCATAGCTTTAAGAAAAAACACTATTAACTATTATTAAACTTATAACTAGAACACCAAGAGTACAGATAGCAAGTTGATAAAAATTTGTTTTGCATTACCAAAGGTGGGGTAGGAGGAAGAAAAATATTTTAGGGCTCAAAAAATAACTCCATCTTCTTCAAAGATCATGTAAATAGCAGTAAATAGCAGTGTCCTCATCATTAGAATTTTCTCTGTTTACCTTCCCTCCTGTTTCAGCTCCGTTTATCCTCCTCACTATTCTCCAATTAAGTTTTTAATCCCTCTAGGTCTTTATTTCATTCAGTTTCCACTATTCAGAATCTTAGCCATTATTCTCCATATCTTTGCATAATTAACTTCCCTGACCTAAGCCTAGACTGTCCTTCATTACATTTTACCTTCATAATACTCCCACTATTCAGATTATATAGTCCTGTGTGGCATTCTTTATTGCCCTCCCCCTCTACTCAACTACAAGTTCCATGAGGGCAGGTAGCATGCCTGTTTTGTCTGACACTGTGTTCCTAGACCCAACATAACACATGAGTTCAGTAAATATTTGTGAAATAAATCCTTTATACTGGTAATCTAAAACATCTAATTTTAATAATTCTGAGCTAAATTAATCTAGTATAGTATACCATTATTACTGGTATTAATTTAGCTATACCTTGAGTAAATTTCATCTCAGTCAGTGTAGTTAAAAATAATCTACTCAAAGAATTAAATAGTCTTACAGAAAGCAAAAGAATATCATCACAATCAAATTTATTCCAACTTGCAAAACTCTTTTAAGCTTTAAAACAAATAAGTAGGAAAACTGGAAGAAATGACATTGTTATTAAATATATATTTATTTATAAAGAAAAATTCATCCATATATTTTAATACATTTAATATATATTACTTTTCTTACTATTTGAAATGCATACACTAATTTCAGATACATTACCTTGCTTCTGTTCACAGTTCACAGCACAGCCTAAAATGAGTTGAAGCATCCTTCCCAGCTCTGCAGCATCAGAATGCTCCCCAATAAGGCTCACATCAGGAAGGGTAAAGTCATTAATTTGCTGTCCTAAAATCTGAATGGAGAAAATAAAAGATTAGAATTAAATTTACATTTATATGACCAAATAAAGTATTTGATAGAGACTAGATTGTCAGCAACAGAAACTCACTGGTGAGGACAGAGCTGCCATGTAATTTCACTTCCAATTTCTATTTATGTACACTGAGCAAAGAAACTGAGCACTACTGATGCCTCCCTCCACCAACCCCAGAAAGACTGATGTGTACTCTCCAAAGAAGAAGAGCCAGAGAGGTTCTAAACCAAGGGATACCATAAAGAGCAGAGACTAAATATAGGTTCATGCCCCAACAATAAGATTTCTCCTAGCCACCTTCACTCCATTTGACTATAAAATTAAAATGCTGATAGCAAGATACCTATGTTAGGAAGGAGAATGGAATATTCCTTTATGGGGAAACTGAATGGCCCCAAATGAAATGACTTATGTGCAGATAATTGGGTAAATCTCTAATAACCCTAGATTGAAAAATGAAGACCTTAAAGTACAGAAATAGGACAAATGTGGCTGTAGTGTTATGGGTTAGGGGAGAACAGTGTAAGAGGAGGTTAGAGGGGCCATGCAGTACCTGGTCACTCACAATCAGAAGTTGATTCCCATTGCAATAGGAAACCAGGAAAGACTTTGAGGAGAGAGTGACATAATCACATTGATATTTTAAAAAGTTATCCTGGCTTTAGAGTAGAGAACAGACTATAGAGGGACAAGAATAAAATCAGGATCATCAATTGGACCATTCTAATAATCTAAGCAAGAGCTAATGATAACCTGATATAGCATGGTGGCAGAATAGATGGAGAAGGCTATATTTTGGAGGTTCAATAAGTCTTGCTAATGATATCAAAGGAAGGAAAGGACTGTAGGATGATTTGTAGATTTTGGGGCTTGAGCATTAAGTAGGGTAAATGGTAGCATCACTTTCTGAGATGTGGTGAAGACAGCGGATGTAAGTATAGATGTAGGTATAAATGCAGGTAAGCTTGTAGGGAAAACTAGTAAGGAAATAACACAGGTTCTGAGGCTGTGTTGTGTCCATTTGATAACCTATGATCATAAAAAGTAATTTAACAATTATTTTTTAATTGTTAAATTAGGGTGACATTGGTTGATAACAATTACATAGTTTTCAGGTGCACAACTCTATATTACATCATCTATGTATGGCATTATGTGCTCACCACCCAGAATCAGCTAGCTCTCCCTCCATCATCATATATCTGGTGCCCACTCCCAACCTCCCATCCCCACTCTCCAACCCCACTCCCTGTAATCATAAAGTTTAAAGTAAAACTAGTTTCACTGACTGATTCACCCCTTCCCTAGCAACATCTTGACTGTTCTGATGCAGACTCAGAGGTTAAACTGAGTTAATCAAGAGATAAAGGGATAGGGGATCTGCTAAGAAATAAAATGAAAGTAGGCAAGGGAGTTGATTATAATAATGCATGGACTCTAATGCCACAAGTACAGGGAGAGAGAATTAGTAGATAGCAGAAAGTAAAGTTTAACATAAATTAGTATTTATCTACAAACTATACACATTACAGTGAAAAAAGGTATTTCTCTAGTAACCACCTAACAGAAGGCTGTTTAAGCCAATATCATAGAAACTATATAATGGAAACTAAATTGATTATTAATCTTGAGGTATTTTTTTCCTTTACTTGAAACAATTGTAAAATATTATAGAATTAAACTCTCCTATAATAATACTTCCAAGCAGAAGAGAGAAAAGTCCTCACCTCATGATTATAATCCAGGATTCCTTTTAAAATTTTCTTCAAATTGCTTATCTGTTTAAAGAGAGAGAAAGCAACTGGATAAAAGGCAAACACAAATGAAAATATAGTTTAACATAAAATATTTCTAAATCAACTAATCATTCTAGTTAATCATAAATATAAAAAATAAAATGCAACAGCATATTTGAATTACCTTCATCAAAAAAGGACACTGAATGGCTTGATTTATGTGATGGAAGATATTTATATAACAAATTAAGTTTCTAATTATGTTAAATTTTCAATATAATGACTACTAACAAAAATTGAAGTGTAACTGAATAAAACTTTACAGTAAGATTAAATTATTCCGATTTTCTGCAGGTAAGAAAAAGACGTGCATCCTTAATGAAGACTAGAGTTCAGGGCTGTTTTCACTGGAAAAGGGGGGTTGCATCTTACATAGAGGTTAAATTCTAAGAATAAAAGCAGTAAGCAAAAATTATAGTCAAAATTATCCTTGGAAATCGCTTAAAGTAACCTACATAGTATGTCTCCAAATTTCAGATGAGTATGAAAGTAAATATTTAAGAGCCCATAAGGTAAAAAAATCATTGTATCTTGAAATGCTAGTATAATACTCAGCATTGCAATATCCTTGTGCTATAAGAAGCACCCTAGAAACAGACAGGATGAGGGAACAACCTATAGATGTCTCCCAATACTCAGAGGAATAGGCTCAGTGGCCATCTTATCTGGGTGAAATGACAGGCAAAATCATCTACACTATTTAGTGTAAGCCATTTTTTCCTCTTATTTTTTTGACCCAACTCACAAGGTTGCATTTATGTATTATAAATTAAATGTATATATAATATGATTCTGCCGATCATCTACCTAGCTGTCCCTAGTCAATGTTAATAGTTGAAAATATCTGAGGACAGAAGACAGCAGAAGTGACTATCAAATAAAAGAGGCTGAAACAAAGTAGTGTGATCCAATAAGCAATCAAAGACATAATCATATTTAGGATAAAATAAATAAACTGAAAACTTCATTAAAAAATCTCATAAATAAATTAACATGTTTATACTTCTAGAAAAATGTGAAGACATGAAAAATATATACTTTACTTTATTGTAGTATGGTTATTTTTTTCATATTTTAACACAAGCTTGTCCAACCCACGGCCATGAGCCACATACAGCCCAACACAAATTCATGAACTTCCTTAAAACATAGATTTAGTGTTAGTTTATTTTCTGTGTGGCCCAAGACAATTTAATTCTTCTTCCAAAATGGCCCAAAGAAGCCAAAAGACTGGACATCCCTGTTTAACATTTTAAATTAGAATGTTTTAAAAATCAAATGTGTTCATTTAAAATGGTAGTTTATTCCCCAATATTTTCTCATTATTAATTATAACACTAGCAACTAACATTACATGTGCCATGCACTATTCTATGTACATTGCACACATACATTAACTTACTCCTTTATATGTGGATTCTATTACAATCCTTGTTTCACAAATGGGGAAACTAAAGCACAAAAAGGAAATAAAGACTTTCGTGCAGATAGTAAATGGTAGAGTTGTGATATGGTCACAGACACTCTGGCTTAAGAGTCCATGCCCTCAGTCACTCTCAGGGCTTCAGGAAAGCATTCAGCCATGTAATGTGAAAAGTGAGGCATTTATGGCTAGATATTTTCTGGACAGCCCTCATATGCTTTACTAATTTACAATATATCTTGGTGAACAATTTCAGGTTACCTCCAATCTTTAATTCTAGATTATTCTATTAAAGATTACCTAAGTTTCTAAAGCTGACTGGACAAGACTGATCAACAAATATTATATACACACAAGAGATTAATTTACAGATGGAAAATTAAAAAGAAGATACCTTTAGCCTCCAATTATCTCCCACTTCGGTTTTGATTCTGTTTAGCCAGTTTTCATCAAAATATGCAGGATCTCTACAAAATAAGAAAAAGCTAGCATATTAAAACAAATAACTATTAAGCTAAAAACAAACACAAATAAAACTGAAACTCATCCCATATTATCACTTAACTGCAACATAAAAATGTACTTGCCGGGGAAACCAGGATGGCTCACCAGGTTAAGCACTCACTTTGAAGTCCCGGGACCAAGGATCGAATCCTGGCCCCGGCCGTGTGGACCCATATGCTGAATTGAGGTGTGCTTCCCATGTGGGAGGCCCCCAGGTTGTTTCTTGGCCCCCCCATTCAGATCCTGGCTCGAGGGGCCATGCCTCTCATGCAGGAGGCCCCCAGTCCAGTTCCTGCCCTGTGCAGCCCCTGCCCACCTGTGTGAAACAAAACCACGTCGAAAACTGATGACACACAACTATAGAGACTGCTCTGGGCCCTCCCCCTTCTCTCTGTCTATCTCTGTCTCTCTCTCTTTGACTCTGTCAAAAAATAAAATAAATCTTAGAAAAAATAAAAATTTACTTGCCACATATCAGCCACTAAATAACTCAGTATTGAGCCTGCATAAAATGATAGAATTCTCTAAAATCAATTTGACTATTATTAGGTCATTAAAAAATATTTATATTTTACCAAAAACCAAACTAAAAGGTGAAAAATAACAGTTAATGTGTTTTAAAAACATATTATAGCTAAATACACTAACTTGGAATTAACATAACTTATATCACTAATATCTAAAAACAGTCAAAATCAATGATATAATTTTAAATAGGTAAAAGAAATATATTATGAAAGTTAATAGGGGATGCCGGGATGGCTCAGTGGGTTAAACACTTGTCTTGTAGCCCTGGGGTCCGAGGATCATATCCCAGCCTGTGCAGACCTCATATGCTGAACTAGGGCATGCCCCCACTTCGGTTCTCTCTGGGGCATCCTTCCCATGTAGGAGACCCCCAGCCTGGTTCCTGCACTGCACAGACCCACACCCACCTGTGAAGTGAAGCCATATCGAAAACAGATGACATACAACTATGGAGACTGCTCTAGGCCCTCCCCTTTCTCTGTCTTTCTCTCTCTCTGTCAAAAACAATGAAAAAATAAATCTTAAAAAAAAAAAAGAAAGTTAATATAAACTTTTCAATTAACATTTCAATGACCTCCATCATTTAACACTTCGTAGGTCACACTGATACTGTTTCAAAAATTTCAATTTCTTTACATAATATAAACTGAAAACTTATTTTCTCAGATGCAATACCAGGCATTAGACAAAGTTGGATATCATTTCTGTTTGCAAAAGGCTTAAAATCTAAGCTAACGTTGCTGTGGACACATAAATTGAAACAAGGATAGAACCTGAACCTGAATATATTTATGGTTACTTTTCTTAGGAAAACCTCCCAAAGTTCTATAGGCACTAGAAAGAAAAAAAAAAATTCTTTAGCCCAACATCATCCTAATTTTAAAGGTTTTGAGTGCTTGCTTTAACAGCATATATACTAAAGGTTTTGAAACCGGTGCTCTAAGAAATTATTTAAAACCATAGGTTGAACACCTATGTTTCTCAATGTTTTCATTCACTGGATACTGCTATACTGACACATAGCAGGTCCTCAATAAGTAATCTGTGGACTGAAATACATTTGGAAAGTGATAGCGTGTTAATTTAATAAGCTTCTTACCACTTGGGCAGAACACAGTAAGAAGAGTATTCTACAGACTTCTTATATTCAGTCTGACTTTTCCTAGAAATAAACTTTGATTCACTATGCAGGCATCTAGCCATAACTATGTTTTGGTAAGTAGTTGTAATTTCAGCAATGTTTTCTAGATCGTCTTTAATGAATGTTCTCAGGCTAGGATCAAACAACATAAAAGTAATTTTCTCCAAAATCTCAATAGATTGTAGTTCTGCACAGATATGTAAATAACAAACTGATAATCTTACTGGGAGTGTTCTTCATGAGTAAAAAGCTAAAGATAGCTTACTATGTCCTGACTCCTACTTAAAAAACAAACAAACTCATGAAATTTATAAAACCATATCCTTAGATTTTTGTCCCAGTAACGTATTTGTTTGTAACTTATGTACCAGTCATAGCTTAAGCTAAAGGAAAAGCCCATTCATTTAATCCTTAATATAATTCCAGGAATAAATGTCTGCCTACAGTTACCTTCATAGAAACTAAAAAATTAAATTTTATTTCTACCACTAAAATATTCTTATTGACTTGTCTCAAATTAAGATGTGGTCCAAAACAAACACTATATTTTCATTCCTTTTTTTTTTTTAATATTTATTTTTTATTGTTTGAAGAGACAGAGACAGCGAAAGAGAGAAGTGGGGAAAGCCCGGAGTAGTCTCCGTAGGCGCACATCCTTAGTTGTGACATGGTTTCATTCCACACAGGTGGATGTGGGGCCGCGTGGGGCGGGAACTGAACTGGGGACCTCCCGCATGGGAAGCAAGAACCTTCCCCATTGAGCCACTTGCACGGCAGTTCAGCATATGGGGTTTGCACGGGCCAGGGCTGGAAACTGAACCCAGACCTCATAAATGCGAGGCAAGTGCTCAACCACTGAGCTATACCGGCATCCCTCATACTATTTCTGAAGATACCATTTTTATTAGCAAACCTTTGTATTTTTATAGTTATGTTGTTTCTTAGGTCTATTTTCTTTTTTTTTTTTTTAAATATATATATATATATATATTTTTTTTTTTTGAGAGAGAGAGAGAGAGAGAGAGAGAGAGAGAGAGAGAGAGAGAGTGGGGGAGCTCCCAGTTCAGCATATGGTTCCGCACGGGCCGGGGCCAGGATTCAATCGGCTGGGATTCGATCCTCGGTCCCCGGCGCTGCAAAGTGAGCACTTAACCCACTGAGCCATCCCGGCTTCCCTTTAGGTCTATTTTCTAATGATAGTTTAATAACCTAAAAATATATTTTGGTTTGCTACCATTAAATGTTTAATGGTGAGTTAGCTATACCCAAGAGCAACAAAAGCATATGTCCTCACAAAGATTTATACACTGATGTTCACAGCAGCTTTATTTGTAATAGCCCAAAACTAAAATTCATGCAATAGCCATACAATGGAATCCGTACAAACTATACAGGCAACATGAATGAATATCAAAATAACTAGTCACACCCTTTCCCTCAAAAACAGAAAACACACTATATGAGTCCATTTATATAAATTTTTACATAAATTTCTAGAAAATGGAAATTAATCTATAGTGACAGAAAGCAAATCAATGGTTGCCTGTGGACAGGAAAGGGATACCAGGAAGGAAGAACTGAGGAAACTTTTTGAAGTGATTGATATGGTCATTATCTTGACTGTGGTGATAAATCTCATGGACATCTACAAATGTAAAAATTTATTAAATTCTATACTTTAAGAATGTGCAATTTACTGTATGTCAGTTTCATTTCAATAAAGCTATAGGGAAATAAAAGGAGGGTGGGAAGTGCTAAAAAGAAATGAGATACCTAGCCACCAAAAGACATGAAAGAACCTTAAATGCAATATTGCTAAGCAAAAGAAGCTGACAAAGAAAATTCTGGGATGTCCTAAATTAAATTAAAGCAGGCTAGAGGGTGGAAGGAAGAGACAAAAAGGAGTTAATCAGTTAAGAACTGCAGTGCAAAACCAACATAAGACTGCTCACACTTCTAGTGCACGTTGAAATTATTCAATTAACTTCAGGTGACTATAAAAAGAGGGAATAGCCAGGCACTGTTGAACTCCAAATGCCAGGAGTGTCCCCTTCTTGTTTTTTGTTTTTTTTAAAGGTTTATTTTATTGTTTCTGACAGAGACAGAAAGAGATAGAGAGAAGGGGGAGGGCCCAGTGCAGTCTCCATAGTTGTACTTCATCAGTTTTCGACATGGTTTTGCTCCACACAGGTGGGCAGGGGCTGTGCAGGACAGGAACTGGGCTGGGAGCTTCCTGCAAGGGAGGCGTGCCCCCTTGAGCCAGGGGTTGGACCAAGGCATGAGAACCGAACTGGGGGGCCTCCCACATGGGAAGCACACCCCAGTTCAGCATATGGGTCTACACGGGCCAGGGCTGGGATTCGATCCTCAGTCCCCAGGGTTGGAAAGTGAGCGCTTAACCCGCTGAGCCGTCCTGGCTTCTCCCTTCTTGTTTACAAATGAACTTTAAGGACTCTGATGCACCTATCCCTGAACAAGCCTGCTTCACCTTCGCTCATCCCCTTTGTCTATAGCTAATGTAAATTCTTTCAGAACAGCTTTTATCTTCCTTCCTTCTACTGGATATATAAAAATGCTTGCAAAACTCTGGGACAAAGAACTTGTCCTTTCTACCTAGCCATGCTGCTGGTGGTTTAGACTCCATCTCCCAAGACCAATCTTTTTTTGTGCTAGCAATGGTCCAACAAACGCTTTCTTTTCAAAAGACTTTCAGCCTTGGAAATTAAAATTTTTGTTTAACAAAGCCAATATGAAAAAGGTCATATATGCTGTATGATTCTAACTACATACTTGTAACATTCTGGAAAAGGCAAAACTATGCAGACAAAAAATGATCAGTGATTGCCAGGGGTTGGGGGAAGGAAGCGATGACTAGGTAGAGAGCAAAGGGGTAGTAAAACTATTCTGTATAAAAGTGTAATGGTGATATACTTGTCAAAACCCATAAAATGTCAACACAGAGTGAACTCTAAATTAGGGACTTTGGGTGATAAAGATGTTTTGATGTGTATTCATCAATCGTTACGACTGTATGACTCTGGTGTGGGACGCTGACAATCGGGGACGCTTTGTGTGGGGTGGGGCTGGGAGTATGAAAACTGCCAACCTTTTACTCAGACTTTTTAAAACATTTTTTATTGTAGTAAAATATACGTAACAAAATGTATTATTTAAGTCATTTTAAGGGTACAGTTCAATGGCATTAAGTACATTCACTCACACTGTAGCGAAACCATCACCACTATACACATCCAGAACTTTTTCATCATTCCATACTGAAACTTTTTTCCACTCAATTTTTCTATGAAACTAAAAGTGCTCTATAAAGCAAAGTCTTATAATTAAAAAAAAAAAAAAAGGTGGGAGGATATGCACCTACATGAACAAAAAGAGAAAACAACAAAATTTGGGAAGGTGGAAACTGACTTAAAAGACTAGAGAAAGAAAAATAAATTATACTAACAATAAGCTTACTTAGATCAATGCATATTTGATAAAATTTCTACTAAAACTACAAAAAGATAGTTTTTCACTTGTCAACTCAGACAAAATGAGATTTGCTATTTCTAATACAACTCTCTTCTTGGCACCTGTACTCTACTGAAAGCTTGTCCAACCGCAGCACAGGATGGCTTTGAATGTGGCCCATCACAAATTTGTAAACTTTCCTAAAACATAATGAGATTTCTTTTGAGATTTCTTTTTTTAGCTCATCAGCTATCATTAGTGTTAAGTGTATTGTATGCGTGGCCCAATACAATTCTTCTTTTCCAATGTGGCCGAAGGCAGGCAAAAGATTAGGCATCCCTACTCTACTGACTTTCCTCATACCTCTAGTCCTTTCGCTAGTTGATGTTTTAACCAACAATTAAGTGTCTAAGTTCTTTAAGGTTCAGGAATTTTTTTCATCTTACCCTATAGTCTTCCATAAGTAATTTAATCTAGACTTATGGATGGCTTCAATTAAGAAATATGCAAACAGGTATCTCCAGTTTGGACTCTTCTTCTGAACTCTAGAACTATATGGTCAACTGCTAACTTGGCATTTTCTCTTGATGTCTCAGAATTCAATGTCTCCCAAACTAAAGTCATAATACACCCAGCACTTTTCCATAGCAGATCATCTTTCAGTGTCCCCTTATCAGTGGTTTGTACTCTCCGCTGTGTATTTGCTTTAGAAACTTAAAAGTCAGGGGGAAGCCGGGATGGCTAAGTGGGTTAAGCGCTCACTTTGCAGCACCGGGGACCAAGGATCGAATCCCAGTCCCGGCCCGTGCGGAACCATATGCTGAACTGGGTAGTTCTCCCAGTTCAGTTCTCTCTCTGTCTCTGTATCTCTCTCTCTCTCTCTGTCAAAAACAATAAAAGAAAAATAATTAAAAAAAAAAAGTCAATTTTCATATCTCTCTTTTATAACTACCCAATATCAATCATCATAATTTGATTTTCTATACCATTTTGAGTCCATCCATTTATCTGCACCTCCCTTGCCACCTCCTAGTCAAGGTACCATCATTTCTTTTCTGAGTTACTACACATTCCTTTCCAATTATCACCCCTCATCATTATGGTCTTTTCCAATTCATTTTATATCTGCAACCAGAATATTTTCAAAATGTAAATCTGACCATGTTAACCTAACCCATCATCCCCAGCCCCTGAAAACCCTTCAATTGCTTCTCAAGGCCCTTGGAATGAAAATATAGAGCCCTACATGGTCTGGGTCCATCTACTTATTGATCCTCATTTTGTACCATGCTCCCCTCTCTCTGCTTTAGCCACTCAAACACTATTTTTCTATGGTAGTATTCACCATATACTATCAACCTATATTGGCCTCTGCATACGTTCTTTCACTCTGCTGAGAAATCTGCTCCCACTCATCTATCAGATTTATCTTTATTTATTAGGGTAAAATGTTCATGACTTCCTTGACTAAGTTAAATATGCCCCTTACAAACATTCATTAACACTGTGTACTTCGCTGCAGAACTTGTTACAGTAGCAATTTTGTTTTCATGGCTATTTAAAAATTGGTTTCCCCCACATTATAAACTCTCTGAAGGCAATTACCCTGTGGGTTGTGGCTTACAACCCAGTGCTGGAGACAAAGTAGCCATTCAATAAATATCAAATACAAAAGAGGAACTGAACTTCCCTGAAGTTTTATATATTACACAACTAATTGAAACAGATGAGATGTAACAATATGAGTGAATCTCAAAGACATTATATTGAGGAAAAGAAGCCACACACAAGAGTACCTACTGTATGATTCTATTTATAAGATGTTTAAGACCATGAAAAGCAAATTAATACTGTAAAAGTCAGAATCATCCTTGGAACAAGGGGTATTGATAAGGCAGGGGCATGAAAGGAACGATCTTGGGGCTCGAAATGTTAAATGGATGTGGATATACACATACCACATACACATGTATACAAACACACACAAATTCACTTCTTTTCATATGTTGTGCTGTATGTCCTAGATATCTCAACAAAAGGAAGAAAGAAAATCAATTTTGGAGGAAAAAAAGGTAAAAATCTAAGTACTGATGAGATATACTCCCACAAGATTTTGGTAAACTAGAATAACCATTCTCAGAGCATAACGTATGTTACGATCTTGATTTGGTAAAAATAATAGTCTTTCTCCCACTTCTATAAATGAGAAAAATCTTCCCCAAACTAAACAAACAATTCATTTATTGACACATACCTAGAAAGCTCACTTAGCTGGGACCATGTGCCCACAAAATTTTTTTATTAAGGACCTGAATAAAATTTCTAGACCAAGCTTATTCAATCTGCAACCCAAGGCCATATGTGGCCCAGGATGGCTTTGAATATGGCCAAACACAAATTCGTAAACTTTCTTAAAACATTATGGTTTTCTAGTTTTTTGTTTTTAGCGTATCAGCTATCGTTAGTGCTAGTGTAGTTTATGTGTGGCCCAGGGAAGCCAAAAAATTGGGACACCTCTGCTGTAGACCATTCAAAAGCTAAAAATTATTAGGGCACCACTCAGAGGTGATCATGAAAATCACAAGATCACTCTGGTCAGGTTTCAAATGAACTTTCTTGAGCTCCATCAAAAAATCAGTTTGCCTACATATTTGGACATATGTACCATGTCAAAGTTACAGAAGAAAGGGACAGCAAGCTATACTTTTCAAGCATGAGTCCCCAATTCTATTATAAAGGCACACAGATAGTTTCTGAAATGCAGGCATCTGTGTTACTTCTCAGATGGGAAACTGTACACAGCTTACTGCAAGGTCAACAGCAAGAATTCATTTAAAGAGGATATTGATTCTCAATAGAATTGTAGGAAATCCCAGTTAGTATATGCAAATCTTTCGTATCATCAGAATGAGAAGTGTTCAGGGCTTTAAAAGACAAAAATATTCCCCAAATCATGTCAAAGCTAATGACATCTTAAATTCACAGGTAATCTTTTATTTAAAAAATTCCTAGGTCAGAAGTTGAAGACAAGAGAACTGACTCTGGGTGGTGAGCATATAATGCAATACATGGACAATGTAATGTAGAATTGTGCACCTGTAATCTATGTAATTTTTGCCAACCAATGTCACCCCAATAAACTTAACAATTGAAAAAAAGAGAGAGACTAAAGACAAATTAAAAAAAATAAAGTCGAGGACAGCCATACTATTGTCAAAATATTTATAAGAATCAGGTATGTCTTATATATTCCAAACAAATATTTCATTTCCTTAGTCACTCAGTAAACATGAGCACTCATGATACAGAATGAACCAGGAAAAACTGCTGATATTTAACCTTTCTTTTTAAAGATTTATTTTATTGTTTTGAGAGAAGGTGAGAGTGAAGGGTATGTAGACAGACAGAGAGAGAGAGAGAGAAAGAGGAGAGAGAGAGAGAGAGAGAGAGAGAGAGAGAGAGAGAGAGAGAGAGAGAGGTGGGGAAGGCCCAGAACAGTCTCCATAGTTGTACATCATTGATTGTGATATGGCTTCATCCCACACTGGTAGATGTGGGGCCACGTGGGGTGGGAACTGAACCAGGGACCTCCTGAATGGGAGGTGAGAACCTTTGCCACTGAGCCATCTTGGCAATTACCAGTTGCATCATAGTTCAGCATGTGGGATTTGTAGGGCTAGGGCCAAGAATTGAATCTCAAACTGCACCACTATGAGGCAAGTGCTCAACTGCTGAACTATCCTGGCATCCTCTGATATATGACCATTTTTGATCTATAAAAAAGGTTATTTTCAGGGAGGCCGGGATGGCTCAGCTGGTTGAGTGATTGCTTTGTAGCCCCAGGAACTGAGGGTCCAGTCCTGGCCCTGGCCTGTGTGGACCTGTGTACTGAGCTGGGGTGTGCTTCCCATGGGGGAGGCTCCCAGTTCGGGTCTCGCCCCTGGGTTCGGCCCCTGGCTCAAGGGGGCATGCGGCCCATGTGGAGGCTCCCAGCCCAGTTCCCGCCCTGCGCAACCCCCGCCCACCTGTGTGAAATGAAACCATATCGAAAACTGAGACAGTACAGCTGTGAAGACTGCTCTGGGCCCTCCCCACTTCTCTCTGTCTCTGTCAAAAGCAATAGAATAAGTCTTTTTTTAAAAAAAATAGGTAGTTTTCATATGCATCAACCAAACAATGAACATTGTCTCAGGTGCTAGGACACAACAATAAATAGAACAAATACCCTGCCTCCATGTGGAGCTTATAGTGTGCGTGGGTAGGTGGGGGGCAGCTGATAACAAATAACAAGCAAATATATGATATATCAGATAGTGTTACATACGTTAGAGAAAACAAATAGTTAAAAGGGATATAGGGCACAGGGGAATGGCTGTCACTTGTTTTATATGGGTTGTCACTGTTACCGTTCAGCATCATTACTATCAATACTAGGAATAAATTTCCTAGATTCTTCTACAGTGGCAAAATCTGATCCCTAACATGAATATTTCTGCCAAGTTTATGCTGAAAAACACAAAATCAAATAATTATGTTAAAATCACTGACATGTAACTATTACAGCCCTAATTAAACTTGCAGTCAGGCAATCTGCACCTAAACAAATACATGCCAACAAAATTACTGCTGTTGCTTACAATTCGCATTTTACATGCAAAACATGTTTTATTTTTTGTCCATGGTTTCAATCTAATAAATATACATGTGTAAGAACATACAAAAAGATAAAGCAATTTATTCTTACATTTTTTGAAGAACCTGGGCCATCACAACTCCATTTGTTAAGTCTTCCACAGTCTGGCATGGTGCATCCACATTAAATGTCTGTATCTGAAGGGGAAAAAAGATTCCATGGTTAACTATATAGATGATTTCTTAGGCTTCTTTTTGTATGTACCTCATCTTCAGAGCTGTAATAAATTTTTAAAAAGCAGAAGAGTTGGAAATTTTTTCCCTATGGGAAATTTCCTGTAGAGAATTATTGTAATGTTTTCCTTTGGCAAAAGAGAAATTGTGCAGGATAATCAGTGACTTTCTAGCATCCATTCTCCTCACAGACGATCAATCTAAGAAAGTCATGGGGGATGCCAGGACAGCTCAGAGGCTGAGTGCTTGCATTGCAATCACAAGGTCTGGAGTTTGATCCCTTGGCCTCAGCCTGTGCAACCCCCATATGTTGAATTGTGGTGCAACTAGTAACCAACAGGATGGATCGGTGGTGAAGGTTCTCCTCTCCCATGTGGGAGATCCCAATTTGGTTCCCATCCCATGCAGCCCCACATCCACTTGTGTGGAATGAAACCATGTTACAACTAACAATGTATAACTATGGAGACTGTTCTAAGCCTTCCCACTTCTCTCTCTCTTACCTCCTCTCAAACAATAAAATAAATTTTCAAAAAAAAAGAAAGAAAAAGTCAAGGTACCTTACCTACCCTCTTTACCAGTGAATGACTTGGGGATGCACAGGGCAAAGACTATTTGTACCAGAGAGATACACAGAGATGCTTACTTGAAGATCTGGGAAACAAGAGCTAATCTCCCCTTGATGTGAATAAATATGTTGCTTTAATTGCCACTAGCAGTCATGACTTAATGGAATCCGTCTTAGGATGAAGCCAATGCAGTGGAATGCAGAAAAGAGGAATAGAAAAACTAAGTCCGTGAGGCCAACAACTGAGCGAATGAGGGGATGCCGGGTTAAGCACTGGCCTTGCAGTCCCAGGGTCTGAGGATCAACTCCAGACCCTGGCCTGTGCAGACCCATATGCTGAACTGGGGTGTGGTCCCAGTTTAGTTCTCAATGGGATGAGCTTCCCATTTGGGAGGCCCCTGGTTCAGCCCCCAGCTCAGGGGGTCATGCCTCCCATGCAGAAGGCCCCCAAGCCCCGTTTCTGCCCTCCGCGGCCCCCTGCCCACCTGTGGAATGAAACTATGTCAAAAACTGATGACGTACAACTATGGAGACTGCTCTGGGCTCTCCCCCTTCTCTCTGTCTCTGTCAAGAACAATAAAATTTAAAAAATAACTAAAAATAATTAAGTGAACAAATTAGAAAACCTTGAAGACTCCAGTTATATGAGATAAATCTCATTTAAGCTTAGACAGGTAGAGATTTCTTTTACTTAGAGCCAAAATAACTATATAAATGTAAAAGTCACACTACAGTTACGTTAGATATTGTTTATTTTTATTTTAAATGTATTCTGAATTAGAACTTTGTACTAGTCAATATGACGTAGCTGAGAAATAGAAATTATTTCGATGAGTAAGTTAATACAGCTGAGCCAGCAGCAATGATTATAGCCAGCAGTACAACCATGACTTAGAAATAAATCACTAAAAATAGACAGATGCAGGCCATGCTCTCAGTTTATAGGTAGTAAAATGAAAGAGTATTATTACAGAAAATATAAACAGCAGCACAAAGATTAGTAGTGAGAGTGGGATGCAATTTAGGAATGAAAAGCAGTTTAGTATGGATTGCATGTGGGGTAGAAATTGGAGGAAGAGATGAAACAGGTAAAAGAGTAAAATGGTGCAAGATAGGGCTAAAGAGGAAGTATTATTGTGCAAAATCTCATAAGCCATGTTAGGACAACCCTAAGGGAACTGGGAAATATAAGCAGGAGAGTGAGGCCATGAGATTTGCAATTTGTGTATAAAGATCTACTGACTGCAGTATGAAGAAAGGATGGGATGGAAAGAGGTAGGGACGCCTATTTTAGTCGTTTACATATTAAAACAGATGAGGTCAAACTATGTAGTGACTACCTAGTTAGTATATTGGGACTAACGCTCAGGTGACCATTTGTCTTCACACACATTTTCAATGATTGGGTTATATATCTACAGGATATTTCAGGATAGCAGCACAATAAAATTTAAAGATAATGGCATCTAACTGCATTAAGGAATAAAATTCAACCTAAAAATTCATAACCTTTCTTTTAATTCCAAGCTCTGTTAACAACACTAAACCTCTACATCATTGTCCTCTGCAAAAGCACGAGAGTAAAGCATGAGATCACCTGGAAATTAGTATTTGTAGAGCAGCGGTTCTCAAGCAGGGACAAAACATTTTTGGTTGCTACAACTAGGTGGGTGCTAGAGATTAGGGATGCTACTATTAAATGTCCTACAATGCACAAGGCAGGGCCCACCTAACAAAGAATTATCCAGCCCAAAATGTCAATAATATTAACAAACCCTGCTATAGAATGGTGGTTCTCAAAGTGTGGTCCCTAAGCCACTGATGACAGAATCACCTAGAAATGTGTTAGAAATTCAGAATCTCAGGCCCCAGTCCAGAACTACTGAATTATCAGCATTTTAACAAGCTTTCCAATGATGCTAAAGCATAAGAGCCACTTCTAAGTGTTAAACTGACTGCAGGAGAAACACAGAGGTGAAGGTTCTCATCCAAAGTCACTTACATTAAGTATGAAACAAAAATTAGGATTTGAATCTAGGTGGTCTAATTTCAGAACATATACTTGTAACTACCATGTTCTACTGAAACTTAATTAAAAAAAAATTAAAGCTTAAAAAAATATGTGCTTTAACTTTTGTACATCTGATTTCTTTATTCCTCCACGAGAGAACAAAAATTGTTGGTAGAATGGAGTTCAGGAGAGCAGACAGAATAGAATGGGGAAGATACCATCATAAAAAGTATACCTTCTCTAATTTTACACACTAGGGTACATTTTATAGGCTGCTAAATAAGTAATATGAAAATTATAAGAATATGTTAATGTTACTGGGTTTCCTAGAAGAAATGTACTAAGCCTATGTGATGCTTCTTTTTCCAGTTAGCTTCTTGCCATTAACTATTAGCATTCCAGATGCTTCCTGGTTTTTGGTCTTTAACACCTAAGAAAGAGCAATCATTTTATTGTTCCACACTACAGTTCAAGTAATTACACTTGACAGGTGTAATAGGTAGGACAGATTTTTCTAACAGGTTAAGAATACATATTGACTCAGAGGGTGGGGAGAGAAGGCAGATCAGAAAATTTCAAGCACATCCTGCTGAACTTGCTTGGTGCATAAACTTTGATTTGGAATTTAAGCTTAAGGAAATCTTTTCCATTGGTAGGATGATACTTTGTCCTTTCATAAGCATTCCTCTTTCAACAAAAATCTGGAACATTTGGTTCTTAGGCTAGTAAGCTCTCTGATACCACAGTAATTTATCCAGCATTCGGGGCAATGAGATGTTCTATAGAAATGAATTCTGCATAGGTGACTAACAGGTATCCCTTTAAGTGTCTGAGCTTTTACTATTTTTGCCATTTCTAGTGGAAGAATTTCTAAAATGTATTATATAACTCTTACCTCAAATTAAATGCTATGTAGCGAAAACAAACTTTTGAGATTCAGGATCATAACTATGATCTTCAATAACTGAACATGGAAGCTCTTGAAATATCTAAGTCTGTTAGCTCATAGACTGAATCACCCAGACTGAACTTTTGAGTTCTCGCACCTTCTCCGTTACTGACAGCTGTCTGTATTTTGCTGAGTGCTGCAATTACCCTCACCTGTTCTGTGCAAAGAAACCACACAACCATGTTGCCTAGAAGTTTATGTAAGATAGAGAAAATTATTCTAGAGGGCATCTTTTCTTTGGGGTGTACTGCATACATTTCCCCCTTACATTTGGTTTTGGAACTCTGTTCAACATTAATCTGGTCTCCAGATATGAGGGGAGCTAAGACTGAATGTACATTTTCAACTACCTCAATCATTTTTCACATAAACATTTATTCTGCTTTGTATAATGACAACTAAAAGAACAAACCCAGCATTTAAACATTTTGAAATAGTTCAATGTACATTTTTAAATGTTTCCAAATACTAGAAATAGACTTTGCTTCCCAGTTTTGTCCCTGATAATCTCTAATTTTATTTTACCTAGAAATTTTCCTTGATGAGCCTTCTAGTGACATTTGAAAAAGCCTTTTTCTACAATACCATATATTGATTTCTCTTTACAGATGATAACCTGGATTATGTTTTGACATTTTACCAGATTCTAAATAGAAGCTCCTATATTGTGTGTTTATGTCTAAACTTCCCTCTGTGATTCTTCCTCAATATTTTTATTACCATTTCTCACTCAACTGCAATGACTACCATCTTTTTTGCAGATGGCTTTCAAATAAAATAAAATGGTGTCCATGACTTGTCTTTCTCAATTTTAAACAATGTAGCCCTACTTCCAATTTAATTAGCTTCCTCATCTTTGCCCTCTTGCCTTTTTTCCCTAGCATTGTGGGAGGCACTACTTTGTACAGACTCAAAAAGGCACATCTCAAGATCATCAATCTTCTGTTTACAACCTCTGCCAAACCCATTCCTCCCACAGTATCAAAGAATGTGGTAATTCTTTCTTTTATCTCTCTCCTCCCTAGTCAAACCTTGGGCGCATTGTGAAGCTTATCAGTTTTTCTCACTCGAAAAAAGCAGTGAAACGCATCTCTCCTTCTGAGGCTGGAATCCATTAGAGTTGTAAGCTGCAGGTTAAATATTATTGCAAACCATATGAACTTCCAAGAATGGCCTAATACAAAAGCTAGATAAATATTATCTTTGTATGTATTGTTTCAGAAGATGTAAGTTGATTAGTGACATAAGCCAAACTGAAAATCTCACACTATTTTCATTACGTTTATTACAACCAACGTAAGGCATCGCTTTTCCACCCAAGTGCCCCCACACTACAGAGGGCGTCTCTGTTCAGATACTCCAGGGATCTGAACTTGTAACCCAAGACATCACTCAAAGAATTTCTTTGACATTTGTGTTTTACTTTTTAAATTAATACAGATGCGGTAGTCACCTCCATAAATACACGAGTGTTTTAGACTAGAAATGATATTTAACATTTTTAGCAATAAAACGAATGCTCCCGAAAGAAGCGCTTGGTTTAACGAGTGGCTCTGAAGACCAACACACATGCACACACACCGAGAACCGACAACACAGTTTGAGAAACACAAGCATGGGTTTTCTGTCCAGCTCCTGAAGAGAGGCTGCTAAAAGTATGAGTGCTGGCATTAGAATCGAACGCATATTTACTTTAAAACGTGAGAATTTTAATAAGCGTCCAATAATTTAAAACCAAAATCCCACAACGTTGCCCCTGAAATGTCAAGTTCCAAGTCCCATTACTAATTCCCAAATACTGCCTAAATTTGTTTCTATCTTTATTACCTTTAATAAGTACCTCACACCGCTTGCTTTCTAATCGCTAAAGTGCATCTCGCATTTTAAATACTGTATCCGGGTGCCTTTCCGTATTTTTCCTACCCTCCCTTAAAAGTACTTCTTTTCCAGTAGGCCGGCTCAACCCTAAAGGAGCTGCGCTTCATCCTCCAGAATGTTACAACAAAGGCGAAGAGCGTCGTGGCCAGGGGTCCACAGGGCCTCTATCGGGTGCCCCACACGCAGAGGGAAGCGAAGCTCTGGTGTTCCTGGGAGCCCCAGAGTGAAGCGCCAGCGCCTCATGAGCTGCAAACCACCACCCTAATTATAGTGCCGCCTGCATCCCGTCATTAGCCTCCACCGGATCAACACCTCAAGCCTGGCAGGTCTCCCTCGGACCCTGGCCCGAAACTCGCGCGCCCGGCGACTGCCCGCCGACACTCGCCGACCGCGGGTGTAGACGCGGCCCGCACCGACGTCCCCCGGCTCCGCCCGCCCCAGGCCCCGGATGTGACGGCACCGCTGCCCTCGGCGCTCGCCCCTCGCGACGAGCATGGGGGCATCCCGGAAAGGCGACCTGGGGTAGGGAGTCTTCCCCCGACCCACTGGTCATCACATACCCAAGTGAGAAGGCTCTCGCACAGCTCCACCCGCTCCGCCGACTCCACGTTGAACATCTTCCCCTGCTGGGGCTTGGCAGCGCCTCCCCCACCTCGCCAGACTCCGCTGCCGTTTGGGCTGGGGCCGCGTCGAAGGGTTCGGGCAGACGCTCTGGCCTATGGGCCACCTTGTCCTCCGACCCCGGCCGCTGGCTCTGGTTGGGCGCTGGCAGCGGCTCCCGCACCTTCACCCCTGCGCCCCTCCTTTTCCTTTCACTCGGGACGCGCGCCTCTCGCGCGCGCCCCCGGCCACGCCCGCAGCCCCACGTCCCCGCCCCCAGCCCTGACCAGAGCCGCGGCCGACAGGCCACTGCGCGCAGTCGCGCTCCGGCCGGCCCGCCTCCCTGCCGCGCGCGCCCCGACGCCCGCCCCTGCGCGTCTCCGCGCGCGCTCCGGGCCCGGGCGGCGGCGGGATCTCGGTGTGCACCCTTACGGAAGCGTGGCAGTGCGCGTGCGCACGGGCCCGCATTCCGAAGTAGAAGGGAGACAGCTAGTGGTTGTCTGGGAGGGGTGGGAGGGGTGGCAGGGGCAGTCCCCGGAAATAATTTCTCTCCTCAGATACCGGTAATTGGCGAGGTATCCTCTGCGGTGGAGAGGTACGCGCCCCCTTCCTACCCGTCCGGGCCACAGGCCCGCGGCCGGCCACGCCCACCCGGCTCCCGGCCCACTGAGCTGCGGGCAGGGCTCACCGTGGGCGTGCGGCACCACCCTGGGGTCGCCTCGGGCTGCCGAGACTCTTCGGGGCGGGGGAGTCGCTGCCTGGGACCCCAGGGCTCCAGGGGCTAAGCCTCAGAGTCCAGCCGGGTCCGGTCCGGGAAATCTCTGGAGACGGTGCAAGGGCCAAAGTGGCGGGCGTCGGTGGTTCTAGGTGGACTTGGTCAGCGGTGAGGAGAGCCGCCGATCCTCGGGACGCATAGAGAGAGCCTCGACCCCCTGACAACTTCAGTCAAGTAGGGAGAGGGTGTGCGCCAGTTCGCCAGTCCGTGAGGACCCGACAGTTCCTAGGCCCTGTTTCTCCCGGTGTCTGATAAGAGTTGGTCTTCTTCCTTAATGGTTAAGTGGATCGGCCGCGAGATATCACTTTAGAGGTGTGAATCTGCAGGGTTACCGATAAATTTTTATGTGATATAACAGTCAGAAAAGTGCGCACAATGTACCTGTTTAAAGAACAATTAAAACACCTAGATAAAAACTGCTGGTACCTCAGGAGTTCCACTCAGACCTTATGTTCCTTCTCAGCTCAGTTTTTCCCTAGACTAATTCACTTTATTGCTTTTTTTTTTTAATAGCTTTACTACCTAAACACTATAGTTTTGCTTTATCTATTTTGAACTTTTATGATTGGGATCATATTGTGTTTTTTTGTGTGTGTGTCTTTAACCTAATGGTCAATTTGTGTAAGTAATTTTCATTGCTGTCCAGTATTCCATTGTATGAATTTAAAAGTGTATCCATTTTACTTAACTGTTGATGGGCATTTTGTTGTTCCAGTTTGGGGATAGTAAGAATAATGCTGTAAGCCTCCTTACACATAGATGCTAGTGCAAATGTATAAGACTTTTTTAGGATATATGTCTTGGAGTCCTAGGAGAATTGTTGAGGGTCTGCATAACTTGACCAGATAATGCCAAACTTCTATTAGAAATGCAGCAAATTCAACTTCCCAGGACACATCTTTACTTTGGTTTGCATTTCTTGGAGTCCCTCCTTTTCTCATTAAGAGTAGGTTTTGTCCTTGAGCATTCAGAACCCTCAAGATGGTACTGAGTTTTTAATGAAGCTTTACAGAGTAGCAGTTAACAGTTCATATGATGATTTATTTTATGGGTAAAAAAAATCTTACCTGAATCTTCTCAGTGGTCTTAAACTTTCTTCTCCAAGGGCAGAGAAACATTTAGAAATGATAAATAAGTATCTCACCTGCCTTTGTTTCCTTTGGTGCCTATGGATTTTTGTCAAGCCAGAGTTCCTACATTTCATCCTGGGTTGTAGAATCTCTTGCACTTTAATTGACCATTCCCTTGTTAGGCATGTAAAGTCAGTAGGTGAGCCTGACTTCCCCCAACTTGTCATTGGATGTGGAGGAGAACAAGATGCTAGCCATTTCTGAAAGGATTGTAATGTATTGAGCACCTGTGTTCCAGCTGCTCAGGTTTTGAGCTTTGACACAAATCAACCCAAGCCTCCTTTTTCAAGCTTGAATATTTATCCCAAAGCATTTGTGCATGATATTTCAGTGTTCTTAAGGTTTCATTTAGTAGCTCCAGTTACCCTCCATGAGGGAAGTTACTTTTAAAAGCTTCTTGGATGTTAGTAATTGTCAGCAGAAGACATGTGGCCCTCACGTTTCTACATGAGCTTAGGTACAAAGACACTGAGTTTATCCTTTGAAGTTATGGCATTTCTTCTTTTTCCCTTATTTCTCTGTGTGTGTATGTGTGTGTTTCCTGAAAACTTTGGGAAAGGCCAAAGAGAGGTGAGTAGAACTTAGCTGTCTCCTTACTCCAGTTAATTGGAGGCTAGTTCTCATCTACTGCTGTTGATCACATTCAAGTAAACATGATGGTGTCCTGCATAGCAATTTTATCCTCTCTTCCCAGGAAATACATACTTAGAACTTTGATTTAAGACAGTTTGAGATGCAACATAGTGATGATACAAGGAAGGTATGATTAAGTTTTATCATAGTTCTCATTCCTTGACAGTTGTTAATAACTAATTAAAATATTAATAGCTTCCATTTACTGAGAGTCTATACATGCTAAGCAGTATGCTAAATGTTTTACCTTCATTATCTCATAATATCCATAAAACAAGGCTTTGGGTTTTTTGCCAAAAAAGTGGTCATTTGATATGAACATTTATGTATTTTACATATGAGAAAGCTGAGGTCAGGGTTTATATAAATACACAGTTGTCTGACTCCAAAGCTTATGCTTCTTTGATATATAAAGGTATTCCTCACTAAGACTTAACTAGCTAAGCAATAACAAAGCCAAAACTAGAAACTGGTTCTGCTTCTATCAATTATCAGCAGTTTCCATGATATGTGGTGTTTTGTTTTTGTAAATCTCAAATAGTTAAAAACAGTACTATTAAGTCATTTTCATATTTGACAGGATCCTATGAAATAGATTAGATACTGTATTCTATAAATTTAATAACCTTATTTTAGGTTTGAAGTAAGCAGCATTTAGTGGCCCCTACAAAATGTAATATTCCCTGTGCACTGCTCATGGGAAGAAGATGTAGTCAATGTATGTGCCTCCCAGTTCTCTTCACTTGAGATCTTTATAAGGCACCATCAGGAAGCTGGGAGTGATTAGGGTGGTGGGTAAGAATGGGACTGGAGACATTTTAAACCAGAGCGCTGAAGCTTAATTTTCATCTCAAGGGAAGAAGCAGGCACTGGCTTTTATTGATATTGTTAAAGTAATATGTACTTGAAAAGAATTCAAACTGTACAACTGTATCCTGGGAAAGGTGAAGATCTGGCTCTCCCAACCCTGTTCCCCACTATAACCTTTAGTATTTATCTTTCCTGATATTGTTTCTATTCCAGAAAACTCAAGATCAGAGAAATGTAATGGTGGACAGAACTTAAGGAATCTTCAGGTCTAGCTTTTACATTTTGCAGAAAATGAGAGGCCCTAAGAGATTAAATGGGGTCACAATTGTAGTAGCAGAGTTGGAGCTAAACTCCAGGGAATCTGAGGGCTTCAGGTGAGGGCCTATACTATTGGACAAAATCAATAGCACTATTCTGTTCTAGATGAAATCTGACTGAAAAGCAAAAGTTGGACAACTAAATTTCAGATTGATTTTGGATTTCATTTTCCAGATTGAGGTTTATGTCTTTTCAAGTAGAAAATTTTCTTTTTATTGTTTATTTCCTGTGATCTTAGAGTAACCTCTTTTCAAACTGAGATTGTATTATAATACCTCATTTTTGAGCCACTGGCTCCTATATACAATTCCTTTTTTTTTTCTTACTCTTAATTACCAGTATAAGCAAAACTATTGGTGGAAATTTAACTACTGAAGTCCCCGACTAGTAGATCAGGCACCATTAGTAGTTCTCCATGTGAGAGCCCTTAGGTTACCTGGGATTTCCACTAGACAGGAAAATGCACCTGACCTATTTGTTCCTCTCAGAAGTTCATCAGCAGTCTTCCCTCCTACCCTCTCTCAAACACCTTCTTTGGTGATAATTAGAATTTGTGGAAATAAAAAATAACTTCGTTTTATCAACATTGGTAACTTTTATGGATGACGCAAACATTATATGGCTATGCAATACTTAAACATATACTGGATCTCTGAGCTCTTGGAAGTGTTCATGAACCAGTATCTTTTTTTTTTTTAAAGGTTTTTGTTTTTGACAGAGAGAGAGAGAGAGATACAGAGACAAAAGGGGGAGGGCCCAGAACAGTCTCCATAGTTGCACATCATTGGTTTTTCCACATAGTTTCATTCCACAGGTGGGCAGGGGGCTGCACAGGGCAGGAAGTGGGCCAGGATCTCGCCCCGGTGAGAACCGAACTGGGGACACTCCTCAGTTCAGCATATGGGTCCGCATGGGCCGGGACCGGGATTCGATCCTCGGTACCCGGGGCTGCAAAGTGAGCGCTTAACCCACTGAATCATCCTGGCTTCCCCATGAACCAGTATCTTAAAGGGTGTAATTATGTAGAAGTTTATATATGTGTGTGTGTGTGTGTGTGTGTACATATACAGACACATATATTTATATAGTAACATGAATATATAATAGACTGCTAACTGGAACTCAGGCAACCAGCCCTTTTTGCCGGTTGCTTCCTTGAGACTGCTGGTTGCTTGAGTTCTAGTTAACAGAGAATGTAAGTTACTTATATTTATCTGGTATCTACCAATCCTTATGTGTGCTGGTTAACTGAGGGTCTACTATATACATAATTCATATAGTAGAATTTAGTCACATTATCACTGATTACACGTGGAAAGACATAGAAACAAATGTAACCTATTTTAAGAAAATTACAAAGTAGTGAACTCCCTAAATGGATAGCATAGAAAAAAATACAACTCTGAAGTAATTAAATTCAGTAATTAGAAGCTGGGAATCTTGACGGAATAACATTTTGGTTATCTTTGAGCAGATACAAGTAGTTCTCACTGCTCTTAGAACTTTTGAGACAACCATAGCATCTCTACTCTAAAAAGAGGATATAAAAATCTAAATTGACTACATGGTCCACCCCTAGATTATTTGATGCTCCTTCTTCAGTTTCACTTGGTTAGTTCATTTGACTGTTCTTTTGAATAAAAATACTGAAGTTGAGACTTTTTCTCTGAGTTTCCTGGCATGAGTCTTCATCATGGATATTTGAAACCTGTCATTAGAAAGTTTCTCATATATCAGGCCATTACTATGGGTAAAGCTAATGAAAGCTGCCTTTGATCTGTTTGTTTGCATAAGTTTCTTCAATGAGAGGTAATTTTCTTACAAGAAGCCAGTTTAGATTCTTCTCAAAGTTTCCTCTTAACAGAGGCGCACCTGATTAATGATATTAAATAAAACTCTTTTCAGTGCAGTAAGTTACATAAATACAGAATTTTATTTTAATTATGAATAGTCATATATTTAATTTTTTGCTTTATTTCTTTTTAGGTGTCTTATAAGACTTTGAAATGTACTCTTTTGCCATCTGAAAAAAAAAAATTACCTGGGATATTTGGATTCTATTGTGGTTGGGCTATCTCCCCTTATAACTATAGAAATTGGGTGCTACCATTTTTCTCTAGTTTAGTGTATGGGCAGGCAAGTTTCATATCCTCCCTTTTTCTCTTCATAAGGAAATGCAACCTTGAGAGTGATTCCATATTCCAGGCAGTCCAAAGAATTCTGAACCATAAGCTGATCTTAGTCCCAGGTGAGGCTAATAGTTTTCAAGCACCAAAATTTTCATTCATTCAAGTAGTCTCAGTATAGATATAAATGTCCTGTAGTCTCATTGTCCCTTACTTGTCAAATTACTAATACTATAAATAAGGTAAGCTACTCTGTATAAACATATATTTATTAGGGCCTACTGTGTAGAAGGGTACTAGGCTAGGTAATATAGGAATAGTTATAGAAGATGACAATGTATTTCCTTCCCTAATTATACATGATAAATTCCATGATGCATATTCAGTGCTATGAAGGAGAAAAAGGGATCTGATCTACATGGAGAATTTATTCAGTATTAGGAATAAGAAAAGAGCAACTGGACATGAGGAATGTCCTTTTGTCTTAAAATTAAAGTAGCTAGCTATACTTGAAGAGGAAAGGGTATGTTTAAAAAAATGTAAATGGATGACACATTATAGTAATTGTTTTCCTTAAAGGAAATAGTATTCTGTACTATCCAAATGATGTATAGCAAACTTTAAATTTACACGTGGTAAATTAATGGGGTAATCCACAATGGACTTGTACTTAATGCAACCTACAACCTACTACAAAAATTTAAATATGGGAAGCGAGGATGGCTCAGTGGGTTAAGTGCTCACTTTGCAGCCCCGGGGACTGAGGATCAAATTCCAGCCCCGGCCTGTGCGGACCCCCATATGCTGAACTGGGGAGTGTCCCCAGTTTAGTTCTCACTGGGGTGAGACCCCAGCCCAGTTCCTGCCCTGTGCAGCGCCGTGCCCACCTGTGGAATGAAACTATGTGGAAAAACCAATGATGTACAACTATGGAGACTGTTTGGGACCCTCCCCTTTGTCTCTGTATCTCTCTCTCTCTGTCAAAAACAATAAAAATAAATATTAAAAAAATTAAATATATTAGAAGTCAGTATATTGTTTTTATTAGTACATTTTGTTTTCATTGTGTAATTTGTAACTTTCATCTTGTTTTTTGTTTTCTTTGTCTTTTAGACCTGGAATGGCCAGATATCAGGGTGAAGTTAAAAGTTTGAAACTGGATGATGATTCGTTCATAGAAGGAGTAAGTGACCAAGTACTTGTGGCAGTTGTGGTCAGTTTCGCTTTGATTGCTACCCTGGTATATGCACTTTTCAGGTGAGACTAAAGCACAAAAGAACTGAAATAATATATATTTCCAGGGCCACTGACTTTCTGACTGCTTCTAGTAATGCTTAATACTTAATATGAAAAGCAAATAGTAGATCTCAGTGATTATATATAGTTACTAAACCCTACATGCTACAATACATTAATTATCAAATAAAATTTAAATTCATTATTCATATTTTGAATAAAATGTTGATATTTTCTGTAGGAGTATTACAGTTTAAAAATGTAATTTTCATAATTGAATCCATCACCTTGTAGGTGATAGAATAAATGCAAAGTATTTTCAGTGTTTAAATGGAAAAACTGCAGCAAAAATAAACCTTGGACAATAGAGGGAATTTAACTGTTACAGAATCAGAAATAATATTTAAAGGTCTCAGATGGGTATATACCAATGCACAGAGACTAAGTAATATACTAGAAATTTAAGTTTTAACATGTGCAGATAAAATTTTATATATATAAAATTGAAAACAGGAATAGGCAAAAATGTATAAAATAGAAAAAAATAATTGCAGATTAGTGAGTTTCTTATAAAAATTATAGAAAGTTTTATTAAACAAAATGTGAACAATGTAGAAACAAAAAGGTAATTCATTTACTCTTTTACTTCTGCATGGTTAGTTTCTTATTAAGGTAACATTGTCTTGATTTCAGTAGGATATTTAACACTATACCTGGAGATATACTTGCGGACCAAATGGGGACATGATAGTTAGATGATAACAGATTTAAATGAATTCATAACTGGTTGACAGGTCGTTCACAGGAGTACTGACTGATTTTTAATGTAAACAAAAAAAGAGAACACTAAGTTGTTACAGGTCTCTGCCCTTGAGCCTGTTTTATTCATTTCTATTAGTAACTTGGTTGAAGAAGACAAAAGAAGCGTGCTTATTAAATTGTCAGATGAGAAGAATATATATTGTATTGATACAACAGAACCAAGATTTAAAAATGGGCTGTTCCATATATCTATGATCAACTAACTAGTTTTTGACAGGGGTGCTAAGACGTATCAATAGGGAAAGATTTCAACAAATGATGTTAGGAGAACTGGATAGTCACCTGCAAAAGAATGAAGTTGGACTTGTACCACATATGCAAAAACTAACTCAAAATGGGTCAAAGAACTTGGTGATTGCCTGAGGGAAGGGGAGGAGGGGGGAGAGCGAGAGGGAGGGGAGATGGGAGAGGGCACCAGCATTATGGACACACTCAATGGTTTGGTGTTTACCTGGAGAGGAGGGGGGAGGAGGGAGGGAGAGTTGTGTGGGGA